>VXAD01008427.1:1286999-1414000 GCA_013399195.1 Dicrurus megarhynchus | reverse complement strand
TTTCTTTTCTTCTTTTTTTTTTTTTTTTTTTTTTAACTAAAGCAGAAGACAGAAGTAATGTGAGGCTCTGCATCATGTAACTCTCATGATGTGGTTCACATGGAGATACAGGCCAAAGCATGTGCAAAGTTTCTGCTTTCTGGGTTGGAGAGAGACTGAGGTTATTTTATTTGTAATCTAAAAGTAAGCAATGTCAAACACTGAGCCTTTTTAGACATTTTACGCTTCTAAGGCTTTACTTTACAAGATGTCTTACGCTTCAAACTTGCTTGTTTCAAAGGGAGGACACAAACCCCTTTTTTAGCTGTGCCTTGCTGCTAACAAGACCCATCTGCCACAGCCACATACCTCCCTAGCTTGGGTCAACAAAGTTGCTCTGCTGCTCTGTGCAGGGTTATGGCATGTGGCAGTTTGAAAGCTGCCATGAAATTTCCCATTTTTTTCCTGCTACGTAATCCAGATTAGGAATTGTTTTGTGCTGAATAATCTGATGGGGGCATGTTGCAATACAGAGAGGCATGTCTGTTTCTGGCTTCTGAATTACAGACACTGAGAAGGATCAACCTGAGAGCTATAGCACATGTTATGGGGTGGGATTAAGAAAAGTGGTAAAGCTTTGTGACTTGTCAGGATTGTAGCAAAGTAGAGAAAGATGTTTGTATGTAACCCACAAAAGAAATCTCAGCTATTCAAATATTTTTTAATGTCTTTTTAAATTTCGTTTTTGTCAGGGTTTTCTGTTTCCTTTTTTTCTTTAAAAAACTGTTGTGCTCAATAGGTATAGAGTGAACTAGATGCTTTGCATGCCTTAATAATTTGTCACTTGAGGATCATTTTGAATCTGAATTGAACAGGAAAGAGCACTCTGATACCGCCTATTATACCCTGGCCAGAAACAGATTTTGATGGTGTAAATTGTTTGGCAGTGGGAGCAGGAAGAGACTCCATCTGAGGTACTGCTAGAGGCTTAATCCAGTGTCATACTGCGATGCGGAAATGACAATAGATCTTCTTTTCTGCTTTTGCAGTGCAGCATTGTTAAAACAGCATCTAGTAGAACATGCTTTAGAAAAAAATGTGAACTCAGCTATGAATAACGCAGGGGCATCATTACTAACAGCTGTGGTGGCTTTTTAGGAGGAATCTCCAAAGCCACATGTCCGTCCTTGATGAACTCCTAATCACCCAGCAATCTCAAAGGTGGTCCCAGGCAGCGTTTTGCAGCTTAGCTGATACTGACATTTCCACTGCCCATGTACCTGTCCATCCAGGAGAGCAGCTCTGGACAGCTTTCCTCCTAAGAGTCAGGGTGGGTAGAAAGTCATACCATGCACAATGCTGTTACTTAGCAAACATCAGTCCTTCGGTTTCATGGTAAAGTCCTATCTTAAGTTTCCTGTTCCAAATAAACTCTTTAGCAAAACTGGATCTGTAGGTTTGGTTTCTACGCTGGCTTAGCTCCCCAGACAGCATTGGAGCCCAGCCCTACACTCAGCTGAGATGACGGAGGTGGAGGCCAGGACAGACTGCCCCAGCCTCCTGCTCTAGTGCTCTGTGTGAAGGACAGTATCGCTTTCTTGTGCCCATGGACAGTCACACTTTATTAATGTTTGCTTTTCTTACTGGACACATACACAATGAAGTAATTAATTAGATAGTCAAAAAACCCCAAACCACATAGAATATAGTTTTAATTTTGAGGAAAGGCTTCAAAGCCTGTAAACTTTCAGGATTACACCTAGTACAATCCTCATTTCCTGAAAAACCCACTTTTTGGCAAAGGCAGGCATTTTTCAACAACTCTGCTTTGTAGGAGAGGGAACTGAGGCAGAGAGAAATGCTATGAATTATACAAGACTGTAAAGTTGTTTAATGAGAAGCCTTGGATTTTTGACTTTTTTGATTCTCAGACTGATTTTATGTTCACTGTAAAGGCAACAAAAGATTTGTACATTTTAAGACAAAAATTAATTTCTTTGGGATGAGTATTTTACTGTTAAATTTATTATTTTTGATAACAATAACAAGAACAACAATTTAAAAACTTATTTTACTGCCCTTGAATTTAATGATTTAAAAGTTCTTGTTGATTGCAAAAGCAATTCAGCCTGGGCCTGTGAGGGGCTCAGTCATGGCTCTGAGAAGCAAGGAAATGGTCAGATGCATGTCAGAGGTGAGCAGTGATGAGCAGCTTAGAGAGGTGCCACTTCTGAGAAGCAGGCATTCAGCTAATGCCAAGGCTGCCTAGGGAAAGGAAAATACGTATCTCTCCAGCATTTTCTGGGGCTTTGACTGACCCCAGACTCTGCAGTTTTGAGGAGCAGTGGCTCTTCCTGCCGTGACCAGCTTGGGATACCCCTTGTTTAGCCACTACAGAAGCTTTCCTGTCCGTGAGTGTGTCTGTAAGAATGCTGGGTGGGGAGAGTGGGTCACAAGATGGGCTTTTGTGGAGGTACTGTTCCCCCCACTCTTGTGCACTCAAAATGCAGTTGCAGTACAGATTGAAGTTTTACTGAACCCACCAAATTCAGTGTGTGCTGGATGAATGGTGAAAAAACCTGCTTGTAACCTGGTCGGGAAGAAGGCTTGGTGGGAATGTTCGTTGGGGAGTTGGCAAGGAGGAGCAGGGCTGATGGATGGGAAGCATCCAAACAAGACAGTAGAAGTTTGTGAACCAGGTGGAACCTGAGTTCAAACCCAGTGCTATGCTCCGCTCGCTGGGAGACCTCTGGCAGGTCACTTGACCTTCCTTGTGCTCTAATAAACCAAACTGTAAGTTTGCTGGCAAGCTGAAAACCAGATGTTGCATCTGGGAAGTGCTGGCTCAGGCAAAATTCCTTGACACCCATTTACAAGTCTTGAGTGTACTCTGAGCAGTGCTGATCTGACTATCAGACACAGCAGATGAAATTAAAGTGATCTTTGGAAATAAGTTTCACTCAGATTTCTGCTTTATTATTTCCTTATTAAATATTATTCTGATTGGCTTTGAAGGAAGGAAAGATAGGCTGAATTTTTATCTTAATATAGACCAAAACTCCAAGGAGCAAACAAATTGTTTGTCTTCCAGTGGAAACTGTAAACACCTTGGTTGTAAGTCAGATTGGAATAGTCAGACCCAGATGTCTGCAGAGAGATTCCTGCAGAGAATTTTGACCATTGATGGAAATTACTAGGCCATATTTATCACCAGCAGGTCCCCGCATCAGGTCAGATCTTGGGTTTGTAAACAATTTGACCTATCAGTTTTTTACCTTTCTGTCTGGTTTTGGTACTTGGTGAGAAGAGTCAGCTGCCTGCTTCTGGCACTTTACTTCCTCTTCTCTTTGCACTATTCATGTCCTCTCAGCTTTTACCCTACTGGAGTCAAACCATCTTTGGGATGCTGACGGGCTAAAGACAGTGCTGCAAGAAATTGCTGGAACTTCACATTAGTCGTGTGCTGTACACAGAAGACATGACAGGGAAGAGGCACAAATGCAGTCCTGCGAGGCACGATATCTAAATCTGTGCATACACCATGTGATGAGATGTGCAAGCTGTCCTGTAGAAGAAGGTGCTGATACAGGACTATTTCTGTGCTGGTGTATCTGCGACTGTGTCCTCTCAGTCACGATATTTTTGGCAAGTGTTGAGGAGCTTTAGACTGTTCCAGCTGTATGTATAAATCATATGAGTTCAAGGTTTTCAGACAAGATGTTGATACTATATAGTGCTGAGCATGTGCAGGTTTTCTTTTTCGCTTTCTGAGCCTTGGGATGAATAAAGTGAAAATATGGTATTAATCTGAATACCAAAATAACTTCTCACTCATGCTCCTTCTCCAAACATCAAAGCTATGAAATGAACTGATCCACTATACCATTAGTTGGTTGTCATACTTAGGGGTCATATTTATTTAAGACAGGTCTTTTCTCCTTCCTAGTTTGTAAAAGAACAAGATGAATTTCACTTTGTTCCTGAATTTACTCACTTTTTGGTCAATATGTTAGAAAAAAGAATTCTCAAACATTTGTTAAGTTTGATAGAGAAGTACGTCTGTATATGGGGAGGAACTGAGCAATACTGCTAAATTTAATGAAGTCAGAGATACACACAGTGTGTGAAGGAGTGGAATCAATCACTGTGTGTACAGAGTTGTTACAGCTCACCGATTTATGGCAATTAAATACAAACCAAGTAAAGAAATAAATCTTTTGGGCAGAAAAACTTTAAGGGAAGATTATGAGCTAAGCAGAAAATCTAAAGATAAACTATAAAGCGGAATAATAAAGCAGAATCTAAACTGAAATTAGTGAAAGTCCTTTATAAAACAGCATGATCTGTATGATTCTAATCCATAAAAATTGGAGCAGGTGCCTACATTTTACGAAGCAAAACAATTGCTATCCCTAATTAAGCTGGGATGTGATTATCTGAAAAGAAAAATATATTATTGGTAGAAAAAGAGTCTGTAGTAAAAATAAAAAAGGCAAGTTAGTTTTTACCAAAACTGAGGACCTATTTAATTGTCATAATTATTATTATAATAATTGAAAGAAATTAGTAGGCGTCTTTGAAATTGCATGCCCTTTTATTTATATCAAACTCAATATTGTGCAAGCCACTTATTTTCATGCTGGGAAATGAGTGTATTTTATCAGGTGGTAGCCATTCACTCTAACTAAACCTTGCCAGCTGAAGCCCAGCTGTTCAAGAACTACAGAGAACAGTGATTCCCTGAAAGATGTAGGCTGTATTTGAAAGAAAGGTCTTTTCTTTGGGAATGACAGCTGATTAATTTGTGTTTCTTCATACATCTTTTCAGATTGTAGACCTTCATCTAGAAACTTACTTGTGCATGTACTGAAATCCCACACTTGCCTAGGAAAATATTCCAATGTGTGTGTCAACATTTCTTAGGAAATATAGGCACTGCATTCAGTTCATTGGATGAACCACCGATTTCTCCAGCAGAGAGTAGGTACAACAGCCCAGGCAAGGAGAATCGCCAAAGCATAACTTCCTTTTATGTGACTCAAATATGTGCTTAAACTTTAACACATGCTGAACTAACCTTTCTGCATAGGGATGCTTTCCTGACTCTGAATGCTGATTACGAACATATTTTTGGCAGATGTTTATGTTTCTGATGCAATTGAGTGCCTTTGCTTTGAAGGAGTAACTTCTTCAAAGTACAGCAAAGTGGCATAAGGGTATTTTTAAACACCAACTCCTCCCGCACTGGAGGAGCCTATGCTTTTGAAAAGCACATATTTGGTAGGAAGAGCATGTCCCACTTGCAGGATTTCTAAAGTATAATTCACCTCAAAGACTATGAGTAAGATTGGCTACTTAGGAAACAGTGTATTTAAAGGTGCATTTTTTTACAGGGCAATTTCGTTCAATCGATGTGCGTTTAGGCCAACTGAAACTCGTCCTGAATTAATTTGTTGTTAAAGGTATTCACATGCAAATTTTGCAGCTGTAGATCCAAATAGTAAAGGTGTTTAAGAGCTAATGACTCCCGGAAACAGATGGAAAACACTGCTTTATTCAGAAGATTTAAGAAAACCCTTCACAATTAGGACTAACAACAAAAGATTAAGTGTACCACTGAAGGCAACAGCCCATCTCCAATAAATCATTCATATCAAGTACATTACAGTCAGTTTCTGTACAGGTTTCATAATACTGCCACCATTTTGTCCCAGCTGAAGTTAGTTATTTATAAATTATTGCCATGATGACACTGCAGTATATTATATAATTTTGGATTAACCCTTCAAACGTCAGCTGAATCTGTAGTTATAATTATCCCAGGGCATTGAGACCTTATCTAATCCTTTTTTCAAGTTTACTTCAAGATGGTATTAGTTAGAGGGCTCCACAGGCGAGGAATCTCTGCATTTCCTGGTTTTTGTGCTGAGCAATAAGAACTCATTTTCCTTTCCAGGAAGATCTGTGAATTTGGTTGAAGTGCCTAGCAGGTGTTGCTTTTAAAATAACTTGAGCTTTAAAGAACAGACTCTTGTTTTCCTCTCCTCCCTACCTCAGGTGGAAGAAACCTCAGTGAGAGCTCAGGAAATGAAGAGTCCTCTTTCCTCCCAGGCAGAGTCTGTCATCTGAGCATGCATGGCTGTGGCTGACCTCTTTACCTGAAGCTCCCTTTGTGGCCTGTGTGCTTTGTGCTTTGTGTGGGCAGACACCGCACATCTTGCTTGTAAAAAGCCGTCTCAGCTGCCTGGTGCCCAAAAATGATTTAACCCAAGGGTATCCACTGCAAATAAACTCTGTGAGGCCAAAAGCCAAAGATTTACTGGCCTGGCAAGGAGTTACTGAATGAGCAGGAAATGCCCTCCTGTTGTTAACAATAACCCATTTAACAATTAATCCAGGTTCTCCACCTGAATGAGGAAAAAATATATAATGGATAAATGACACAGGCATAGCCAAGTCATTGAGCTACCTCTGAGGAAACCTGATGGATGATTTTGTCTCTCTTCCTGATTTCAGCCCTGTCACATCAATGTCCTTGCCTTAATATTCTCTTCCTGTGCCTTTCAACCCTTTACCCTGAAGCTAGAAATGCCGGGCTAACATGTTGGCCTTGTGATCAATATCACTGAGTACCTCCTGGTGCAGTGAAGGGCTTCACTCATCTCCATCAGCTTTCCTTGATTAGTCTGGGTCACTTTTGTCATTGTTTTGAATCCCTTCAGCAGAGGAGGAAAACATTTCCACTTCTGTGTCTGCCAGCTCCCCTCTTTCTGTCAGACACAGAATCTTGTTGGGTGAGTTTAATTGGTGAGCTGGCCCTGCTTTGGAAGTGGTTCCCAGAGTGCGCAAGAAAGGGTGCAACTGTGACAGGTGGGATGAAAGCCTGAGAGAAGGCCACTGCCTCTGTCACCAGAGGTAATATGTGTTCCTGGAAGTGGGTTGCAGTCATCATAGAATCATGGACTCATAGGATTTTGAGGGGTTGGAATGGACCTTAAAGATCATCTAGTCCCAACTCCCCCTGCTATGAGCAGGAGCACCTCCCACCACACCAGACTACTCAGGACCTTGTTCAGCCTGGCCCTTAACACTACTAGGGCTGGGGCATCCACAACATCCCTGGGAAATGTTTTCCAGCCTCTCACCACCCTCACAGTAACTTTCAATTTCTACCCATTACTCCTTGTCCTATCACTACAGTTTCTTTAGGGCCCCTCTCTGGCTTCCTTGTAGGCCACTTTCAGATACTAGAAGGTTGCTATGAGGTGTCCAGTCAATCTTCTCTTCTCCAGGCTGAACAGCCACAATTTACTCAGCCCGTCTTCATAGGGGAGGTGTCTCAGAGAGCATAAGCTTCATGGCCTCCTCTGGACTTGCTCCAGCAGTTCCTTGTCCTTCCTTTGTTGGGGAATGCAGCACTCCAGCTGAGGACTCATCAGAGCAGTGCAGAAAGGGCAGAATCCTCTTCTTTGCCCTGCTGGCCACATTGCTTTGGATGCAGCCCAGGGTACAACTGGCTTTCTGGGCTGTGAGCACACACTGCTGGCTAATGTTGAGTTTTTTATCTACCATCCCCCTCAAGTCTTTCATCGCAGGGCTGCTCTCAATCACTTCTCTGCCCATGCTGTTGGTGTGTCTGGGATTGCCATGACCCAGGTGTAGGACCTTGCACTTGGCTTTGTTGACCTCCACGAGGTTTGCACTGGCCCAGCTCTCAGGCCCGTCCAGGTCCCTCTGGATGCCATCCCTTCCCTGCAGCGTGTCACTGCCCCACACAGCCTGGTGCTGTCAGTGACCTTGCTGAGGGTGCCCTTGATCTCTCTGTCCATGTCCCTGACAAAGGTGTTGAGCAGTATCGGCCCCAGCACTGACCCCTGAGGGACACCACTTGTCACAGGTCTCCACATGGACCATGAGCCCTTGACCACAACTCTTTGAGGGTGGCCATCCAGCCAGTTCTTTATCCCCCCAGTGCTCCATCCCTCAAATCCGTGTCTCTCCAATCTAGAGACAAGGATGCTGTGTGGGGCAGTGTCAAACACTCGGCATAAGTCCAGTCAGTGCTGTCACCCCTGAGTGAAGGTCACCAGAGTTGTCAGGCATGATTTGCCCTTAGTAAAGCCATGCTGGCTGTTACAATCACCCCTTTGTTTCCATGTGCCTTAGCAGAGTTTCCAAGAGAATCTGCTCCATGATCTTGCCCAGCACAGAGGTGAAACTGACCGGTCTCTGTAGTTCCTTGGGTTTTCCACTTTCCCCTTTTCACAAATCCCCATTTTACAGTTCCGTTTTTGCAGCCATCATGGGCTTCACCTGACTGCCATGATTTAGAGGAGCTTGGGCAGCCCCAGAGTAGGCAAAGTTTTTCTATTCCTTCAGACCTGCAGAGAATATGGATGGTCCTCCCCAGGCAGAGATGTGTGAATTACCTGGCTGATCACCACGGAGCATCCCAGCTGCACACACACACGTGGTCTCCTCTGCAGTGGCTGGTGTGGAGAGAGTGCCCCTTGTCCCCCTGTGGTTGGCCAGAAGGTCTTGGACTTCACATACGCCTCCTCGTTGCTTCAGTGTCAGGTTAGCAAAGGCACAAATGGTGTTCAGTGGAGTTAGTTATGTTTCAGCTCTCAGTGGGCTACTTTTGGTTTTCACATGGAACGAGATAGAACACAAATCTAAAGTATTACTGTTTCTGAGGGAGTGCCTCTATTACTGTCAAAAAATGCTGATTCTTCTGTCACACAGGTGAGAGCACCTCCAGGATTCAGCACCACTGCTTACCAGCAGCTCTTTATTATTTCAGGGGTCAGCAGAAAAACCTGTAATTGTGATTCGCTTCGTATTCTGTTGTGACAGTAGTCTTGGACTTCCTTGTTACCGGTTCTGTGATTGTGCATACAGTGATTAACAAGTTAATAGGTAAGTTATGGTCTTCTGGTTAAGCCATTGACTGGAGGGCTGTGGGTTGGTGTCTCCACCACATACAAGTCCTGTGACCTCAGGAGAGCCACTTTCCACCTCCGTTTCCATTTTCCAGCTGAGTGTATTACTTTTATTTTACCTCACTGGGTTGTTGGGCATATTCATTAAGCAGATGGCATTACAGCAATGCAAACATTGTTGGAGGATCCTTATGAATATGAATCTCATCACAGCTGTTTTGTCTTTGTCTCTTCTCTGTGGTGGGCTGACTCCAAAATAAAGTGTAGTTGTTGTCCTTTTTAAGCATTTCACCCTGTCTGCCTTTTGTCTGGCACTGAATTAAAAGGCTTAGCAAGATGTAAACCTCAGCAGGATTTGTTTTCCAGAGAGTTACATTCAAACAAAACAAAGATACACTGTAATTTTAAGAAGAGTATGTTTATATTCCAGCTTAGGTGATAGCAAGGGGAATGGCGTTGATTAAATCAAACAACCTCAAAAAAAAAAAGAAAATCCTAAGTTTCAGGAGTCATTGCAGATGATGTCTCTTGGTACTTCTGACAGTATTGCAATGACCAGAGGTTTGGGGCAGATCTGCCAAGCCTTTCCCCTACAATGAGTTTCTGCAGGAAAATGGCAGGGCTTTTAAACTGAAAATTTAATTTGAGAATGTTTAGTCTTTCAGATAGAGAAAACTCAAAGTGGCTGGATCATAAAGAAAAAGAGAGGGAAAAAATGTTGGGGTGGAAAGGTTTGTATGCAGTTCCCTTCCCTGCCCATGCTGGCTCTGCCAACCATCTCTGCTCCCATGGGTTCAGTGGTTTTGCTGGTGTAGGAATTTGGATCTCTCCCTCCATCCCCTGAGGTCCAGCTGGTGTCCCTCATCCCTTGTTGACACCCAGCACTCACATATTTCTTCTCTCATCTCTGCTCTGCAGGGCCCTGTGAGCAGGAGGAGACATCACTTCATTCTCCCTTACAGCTCTCACATATCTTTCTGTGGAGAGTGACAGCTCGTGTGCTCCTGGGAGTGAGCAAAGCAAGCTCATCCTCTGTGCAGTGACTCCCCTGCTCTGGCTGCCACCATACCCAAATGTTTTCCATCTTCTTTAGCTCTGCTCATGTGCAGTCCTTTCCCAAAGGCACAGGACTATTCTCCAGGACTTCCTTGAAAAAAAGAAGTTTGGTTTGTTTGTTGGGCCTTTCTGGTTTTGTTTTTTTTATATTCCTGCGTGCTGTGATTTCAATAAAGATAGAGTATAAATAAATCGTGGCAGATCTTCAGCTAACCTAAGTGGACGGAGCTCCAGTGACATTGGTGGGCGTGGGTAAGTCACCACATCTGAACACGAGCACCAGAGGCTCCATCCTGCTGACAGAGAAGACAATGGCAAACCTCCCACTGACTTCATAAGAAGCAGATCTGACATTTAGGGAAATATCTGGAGAGGTTTGCTTATGGGAACTCCAGAGAACTTACAATAACATACATTTCATTCTTTCCTATGTGTGTCCAAATGTGAGGTCACTTGTTCAATTACACCCCTATTCTTATTCTGTTGGGTTATGAGGGGAAAACAAAAGAGCATTTGCATTTGCTTATAGCACTGTATTTTTCCCCAAAGCTAACACAATGGCACTAGGCAGTTTTGCTCTCATGAAATGTACCAAGCCAACAAGAAAAAACCAAAACCCCATAACTGAATAGTCGTAAAATGTTATTGAAAGGATTCATAATGGGTTCCAAGGGGCTTTATGGAATAGCTTTAGGAAAGCTTAATTCTTTAAAATTGTTTTTGAGGTGAACATGTATTTAATTATATTTCAATAGGGTTTAAAGGCCTCCTGTTATTAGCATTGTTCAGTGAAAAGCTCCTATGTTTTTTCAAATGTACCCCTTAATTCAAATCTTTTCCTGCAATTTCATTTTGAGAGAGAAACTGTTTTTAAACGCTGATTACTGTTTCTGTGAATCTCAGGCAGGTAAAAGAACGAGTTACTGGAATAATTTTATTTTGATGACCTATCAGCTAAAAAGCCTTAAATGACAGTGATTGCAAAGTGGTGCAATTAGGCTGAATAAAGACTACAGATTGTCCTTCCAGGTTCTCTGAAAATGGTACAGCAAGTCTGATTGAAGCAGGATGTCGTAACAAACTTGTGTGGTGTGGTAGCTGGAGCCTGCTGGAAGGATTTAGGGAAGAAAAATGCAGCAAAGGGAGCCATTGTGAGCTGTGAAGGATCAGGGCACTAGGCTCCCTCATTTCTCTATTTACCAAAATGACCAAATCCAGGCTGGGTTTAGCTCTCACTGTCCTCTGCTTCCAGTGCTGCACTGTTGGGTTTGTTTCACAATCTGTCCTGACCCAGAATATTTGCAGTGTTGCATAGCACGACATTTAGAAATTGGCCCTTGGCTTATTAAATTCTAAAGAGCAATATAGCATGGGGAGAAAAAAGAATGGGGAAGCACCTCTAAAGACTCAATGAATTTGTTAATTCCTACATAAGAGCAGGCTTGCTTACCTGTAAGCTAAATACCTCTGGTTTTCTCATCTTATGCACTAACCAATGCTGCCATCACATCTAGTGGAAACCAAAGTTGCATACCTATAATCTCACTGTATGAATATAAAAGGTTGACTTCTAATTTATTAGCTAGGCTCTCTCCAGGCCAGGACACAGCTGGGTTGTCTCAGTTACGCCATAAGAAGTTTGCTGAAGCAAACCCCTAGGCTAAATCTATGAATGCTCAGCATACTTGTCTGGCTTTTGTAAGAAGGATTAGCATGTCCAGTTGAGAAACATTACCTGTTCAGTCTCAGGCAAAAGTCACAGAGTCAGTCCAGCATAAGCTTGACTCCCCTTCTGATATTCATCTAAAAAGAAAATTGGTTGTAAAATCCTACTGCAGGAAGTTCCCTTCTGCAAAAAGAGTTAGTTGTCAAAAGATGGTATCCCAGCCTCAAGTATGTTGCTGCTTTGGCTCAGCTGCTCTGGCCACTTTAGCAGAGACTCTGACCCCAGAGATTTTCCAATGCAATTGCCAAAGCAATTTGAGAATGGAATATTTTGCAAATGTTTGGTGACAATTTGAAGGTTTTTTGTAAGAATAGAAAAAAGCACTTTTTCTTTGAATTAATGGCTACTGTGCTTGTTGTATCTTTACTGCTAATTTAACTAGTTCTTTTAGAGTACTTTGTACTTGCAAGATGTGCATATAATTTATTATTGCCCCTGCCCAGAAGCAATCACATTGTATATGAGAAAATGTGCAACACAATGAGGACACAGTGAACAATGAAAAGTCAAAACTATGCAGCTTACAATTGTGACTGTTGCATCAGTCATAAGGCTTTTCTCAGTTTATACAGTTTGTCATATTAGCCAAGAAATGGAAATGGAGTTGACAAGGCAGGTTGAAAGAAGCACATCCTAAGATATGAAACAAAAACACTTTTTAATGTAACTTTAATCTTCGAGCTGTTCTTCATTTGTGGCTAGTTTGCTGCAAGTTGTAAGACACCTAGGTCCCACACTCACCTAATTTTATGCAGCTTCACTTGCTTAAGGCCAGAATTTGGTATGGAAAAATGATTTGTCTATTTCTTAACTGCACTGGAATATTTTATTTTTGATCAGTTTTTTCTAGCCCGACTAATTCAACCATACACAAGACTGAGACATCCTAACCAGGTCTTGGGAAAACCGAAGAAAAATCTGAGGCTCACATATTTCTCTCAGGCTTTTTTTTTTTCCCCAGGCTGCTAAAGACCTTCCTTTGCATCTTGCAGATATATATTATGTTCCTCTGATATCAGGAAATGTGTCTGTATCTCCTTTAAGGGCAGTTTGGGTTAGGACAGTTAGCATGTTAGTACCATAAATAGAAGCCAAGAAGATAAGGGGCTAATGGGTATGTCTGAAACACTGACATCTGGATAGCCATGGAGCCAACCAAGGATTGTTGGCACTTACATGCCATGACAAGGAACAGCAAGTGACTGTAGAAAGGGCACTGCAGACCTAGGGCAGCACTTTTCTGGGGCAAACATCTTTGTTCTAGTCCCTGCAGATACGAACAACACAGTACAGCACAAGCATGGGGACTTAGTTCTTTCTTTCTTCTTTCTTTTCTTTTCTTTCTTTCTTTCTCTCTCTTTCTCTCTCTCTCTATCTCTATATCTCTTTCTCTCTTTTTCTTTCTCTCTCTCTTTCTCTCTTCCCATCTTTAATTAATCTCTTCCTTTCTGTCCCTTCCTTCTCACTTTACCCCTTTATCAAAAACCCTCTGCCATGTGTTTATGTCGCAGGTCAGGGACTAACCTACAGATTCTCATGCTGAGTGTGCACTTTACTAATAAAATTTTTTGTGGATCCTTGGACTTCTAGCATTTCTTCTGGCCACAAACATTTACAAGTTTTGAGTGCTTCCTTCCTATAAAGGTAGGACATTACACTATATTATTAACAAAGCATCCTTACTTTGGTAATGACACTTCATTGGAGTGCCAGATTAAGAAATTAATTTATTTATGTCCTTGCTCCCAGTGCAAAAGTTAGTTGTCAGCCATATGTAGTGAGAGTCCCACCTCCCCTTGAAAATTTTTACTTTCTGATGTTTCCCTTTCAAATACTCTTAGCATTTGAAAAGTTCTTTTGATTCCCTTCATTCACTTGTGAATACAATGGCCTCTTATTTGTCTACACCTTGATTACAATAGGGTTTGCTGGAGTGTTTAAAGGATCTCTTCCCAAGACATTTGCCATTCTCATGCAACAGACAACATTTTCACAAGCTCCCTTTCATCCTCTTTCCCACTGTCCGTGGTTTCTGCAACACTGAGATCTCTTGCATGAAATCATCCTAGGTAAAAAGGCACTATGTATCATTTGGAAGACATTCCCTGTCGTTCCATAATTTCATGTTAATACTTTGGAAATTTTTGTTCCTGGAAGCCAATATCCTCCTGCAGGGCAGGTGCTATCCCTGGCATCAGTATGATGTCAGAGTCCACGGTGCTTTCTCAGTGACTGCACATGCACACACACACCTGCTCTCTGTGCTAGCACACTTAATAGCACAGGTGAAATATTTTAAAGAGCATACTCATTTTACACTGTTCAATCACATTAAAACAGTTACTAGGGTCAGGGTGCAAAGCCCTCAAAGCCTGAAGATTTGCCTGGGACACCCTTTGATCCTCAGCACTCAGTAAGGGGAAATCTCCCTTACTGAGCTGACGAAAATGATTTAATGTTCTCATAATCTCCTCTGGTTTTGTATCAGCCTTCTTTTTCAGCTGAATGCAATGGAAGCATGCACTGCTCTTCCTTCTAATCTCAAGGAGGCTGTTGGAGTGCTGTTCTGCAGTCTCCATAGAAGGAAAAGGCTATCTTGGGGGTTGGGAGCCTCATCCACGCAGCAGGGCTGCAACCTCTGCAGGAGCTTGGTGGTGTAGCATGGCTTTGGTACCAGCAAAGTTTCCTGCTGTTCTGAAGGGCCAGTTATTTCTGACCAAATTTGAAGGGAGAAAGCTGAATGCCCCAGAAACAAAAGTAACTCCCAGAGCTCACTCTCCATGTTACTAAACCTCAGGGCATTGTGTAAAAGACTCCGGTTCTCTATAGGGCTGGACCGGCTTTGAGCTGCTCCTCTGTCCATTAACAATCCCCTGGGCACAGCAGTTTGGGGAAGAGGAGAATGTAGTCTCTTAATAGCTGCATATCATTCGTGCAGTGTATGGAAAGAGTTCTCCCAACGAATAGATTCCAAGGCTACTATACACTTTGTTCAGTTGTTTATCAACTCTTGCAACTGGGATCTACCTGTCTTCTCTCCCCTGAAGCCTCTTTTCTTACTGCTGTAAAGAAATGAATATTTGCAGTCTGTTTCTGATTTCTGTTAGCTTGTCTGTGTGTGCAACACTGTAATTTCAGTGTGGATCTACTGTGGTGCTTTACCACGCTTATTTTGCATGTCAGTCAAAGGCCGTTTCCTGGAGATGATAAGGAGTGCTGAGTGTCAAGGAGATCTCTAGGGCTAAACTCTGTTAGTAGGATGCTTTAGGTGCTTGATTCTATTTATTGTGAAATCTCAGAGCTGATATTGTAATGTTTGCATGAAAAGCAAGGGCTTTGGTTTAAAAAAAGGAGAAAAAACAGTAGGTCCTCACACTTGCATTATGTTCTGACCCAACCTTGCATTCCCTGCTGTGCTCTTCAGTCCCAGGCTGTCATTGCCAGTGCTATGATATTCCCATGGTGTGAGGCTGCTCCACTGCCGCTGCTGCACCAGGCTGGGGAAGCATGGCCTCAAACCTGCCAGCCCCACCTCCTTCCCCCAGCACAGCCCCAACAGGGCTCACTGCACTCAGGGCTGAACAGCCCAGGATTGTTCCTTGGTGTCTCAGTGTTGTTGTTTTACGGCTTTCAGGCTGTAATTTGGCCTGAAAGTTTTATACATCTCTGGCCCTTGCCAGGTTTTCAGGTGTGCCATTTGATCATGGGTTTCAGGAACCAGTCTGTTTGCACAAGTGCCGGTATATGGAGTCACGGGAGGGTTTTCCCTGGATAGCACAGATCGCATGGGAGGGGCAGCAGGTGCGGCTGGCCTGCTGCGTCTCGAAAGCAACAGGTAACTTCAGCTGCAGCACTCCTGCAGATTTCCTTTCAAAGGTTAAGTTACCACCTCAAAACAATATAAAACCTTTTAAAAGTTAAATATTTAGCCACTACAGCGTTAAAACCTCTATAAGGGCTTGAGCCAGTGGTACTATCTTACTGTTGCACAGAACACTCCAGCAGAGTGTTCTGTGCAGCAGTACAAAGGGAACAAAGGGCCTGCAGCTCCAAGCAGCCTCCAGTCCAAGGCTGTAATTCAGCAGCACTGCAAGTGCAATGCAGGGGCCACTGGGGAAAACTGGAGCTAGGGGCTCCCAAAGGGCTCGCTCGCAGTGGGATCACACCGTTAGCCTCATCCATCCTAACCCCAATGGGTGAGCATCGAAACAAAGCCAGCCAGGTGGTTTAAAATCAAGTCCTGGGATCTGTTCCTCTTGCATTTGGCTGAGTTGGCAGTGGAGTTGTATTGTCATGTTTCATGTTACCTTCAGGTTTATTTTATAGTGATAAACACAGTTAAGTAAGAGAATACCTCACAGGTGATGGAAGTTCTGGGAATATCAGGTCCGAACTCATACACAGCCTAGTAAAATAGATAGATGTAGACTGAACATTATGTTTTATAGGTAGTAGGATACTAATTAAAATGTACACAAAGAGAGTTTTAGTGTTGTAATAGTGAAACACCCTCATAAACTTAGCAGCTTCCCAAGTATATATTATGGTTAATAGGAGTTATGTGTTTTCATATATCTTTCCTTGAAATGACAGGTATTCCCTTCAGGTATTCTCCTCAGGTATTTATTCAGGTTTCAATAGCAGTGATTTTGTTGTTCATGGTGGTGGTGGTTTTTCTTTTTTGTTGTTGTTGTGGTTGGTTTTTCTTTTTTGTTTTTATAAAAAATAGCCCAACAGAACTAAAGATTAGCAAGAACCAAGGACTCTGTGGTTTGGATAGATGTAAAGGCTGAACTTTACCACAATCTGAGGTTGTCAGATGTGTGCTTTTGGTTTTGGACTTTAGAGAAATGCAGTGGAAGCCACAAAGTTTAAATCTTTCTTTTTATATTCTTAGGCTCATAGTATCAGATCTTAATATAATTACATTTTAGGCCAGACAGTGAACACGTAAGAAGTAAAAATTTTAGTCAAAACTTGCCACCATATAAAGGGAAACAACTAGGCTTTATTTTTATATATCTGCATTTTCTACTAAATCTTCAGAAAAGGCCAGTGATTTTTGGTTTCAAACATTTTTGAGTAGTAACTTGAGATATTTTTAAAGAAATACTAATTTTTAGGAGGGAATTGGACAATTGCCTTCCGAAAATAAATGTTTTCTGTAGTGGTGAACACAGTTAATCTCTAGATCCTCTTAAAAATATCTACCAATAAAGAGAAAATAATCTTTGGCTTGGTTTTGTTTTTCTTATATTATCCATGGGCCAGATCCTGCTCCTTCTAGCTTCTATGTCAAAATGTCTATGGACTTTTTGGCGCCAAAGTCAACCCTTAATTTTGCAAGTTATCTGCAAGGGATCAGCATAAATTAAAAAAATACAGTTATTATTTAATGTGGTGGTTTTTTTCCTATCCCTGGCTAAGTCTACAGCAATTTTTTTCTTTTTCCATTTTTCCTTCCCTAGTTTGTGTTCTGTAAGTCTAGCTAAGCTGCTTGTAATAATTTTCTCGTTTATCAGTAATTTATTGCATTGCTTTCCTCTCTCTCCTGACCCCAGTGAGTTGCTTACTCCACGCTTTTGTTTTGAAAAATTGCTTTCTGCTCAGTAAAACCAACCTCCCCGATCTGTATTTCTGAAGAGACAGTATCAGCATTGATGCAAGAAACCAAGTACATTACAATAAAAGCTCAGGCTTATCTTTTCCAGTTCAGCTGCTGACCAAAGACTAGTGAATGCTTTTCTGGCCTTTGAAGACACCAGTTAAAATTGTTCTTCCAAGGTCAAAATCTGTGTTTCATGGTGGTGCTATTATTTTGATGAAAGTTTAGTCCATCTTCATGGTGAGCATATGTTAACTCTATGTGGTGTTTTAAGACCCACAGAAATGCTTGGAATTCTTTGTCTTAGGAAACAGAAGTGGCAAACGGGAGTTTATGTTACATTTATGAAATGTCTGTCTATGGCCCTTTTTTTTCTCTACGGATCATCCTGCAGCCTTTATTCTTTGCATTCTCCCAGGATCTGAGTGAGCAATAGCACTCTCTTGCTATGATGTGAGAGTAAGTGATTTGCATGGGATCTGGGAAATGTGGTAGACCAGGGAACTAAGTTTTAAAAAGGAAAAAACCAGCTGAACATCAGACCCTTGGGACATGGTGTCCTCACTACACCGAGACAGAGATACCAGAGCAGGCAGAAGTACAGCGTGGTTAAAGGGTTCTGTTGATGAAGAGCCCGGGGTAATGGAGGGAGTCAGGAGGAGCAGGGTGCCTCCTGGGGCTGCGGGGCTTGTGCTCTCATCCAACCATCTCAGCCCCTGAGAGCCTGTGGGAGCTTAATGTTCATTTAGGAGATGAGCAAGGTTTGGTGTCTTGGAAAGATGTGCTTCTCCTTCAGCCATCAGGAAGGAGAAGTATGGAAAGGACTAGAATGCCAGTGTCTCACAGCAGGTATTTAGGGAGCCATTAGTTTTTCCTCTGACTGCCTGTTTTTTTTCCAAAGGCACCTGTCAGACCCAAGTGACACTTCAAGCACAGGGAAATATTTGGCACCAGGTGTTCCCTCTGAACGTGTTTTGTATACTTCCTTTTCACATGCTTGCTTTGTTTTCATGAAGTTTTGTTTTAGCAAAGGCAATAACAGGCAGATATGCTTGAGCTGAGGCTCTACATGCAGGCTTTGCTGTTTGACCATGTTATCCACTGTTCCCCTAGGCTAAGGATTCAGGCTATTAGTAAGATATCTACATTCAAATACTGCATCTAACTGTTCCAGTTCCTGCCTGCTAGCGAGGGACCTTGTTCAGTCCTGTTCCTCTGTAATTGCCCCATGACCCATGCAAATGGGCACAGCATGAGCTTTTCATTGCCCATCTATTCCTGTTTGCTGAAGGAGGAGAAAATTCTGGTCTGGGACATGAATTACATGTCTGTTCCACAACAAGGTCTGTTTCTCTCTGTATTACTGCTGGAACATTTTGCCTGAGTTAACCTGTACTTTTGACACACACACAACAATTTTTAAGTTTCCTTTTCCTCTAGAGACAGCTTAAAGAATCTCTAGTTTCTTTATTATTTTTATTTTTTTATTGTTGTTTTTAGCTTTGCCTGTCCTTAAAAGACCTCATTCCCTTTTCTAAACATTTCAGGAAGAAACAGAATGTTCTCCTGCTATACAGATAGGAAGTTAAGCACAGGCAAAGCAGAGCAGTGGAGGGATACAAATTCCATAAATCCTGTAAATATCTATCATAAAAAAAATCTTATTAGCTAATACTGAGAGCCCTCCTATCCTTTTATCTTCCAGTAGAAGCTGAAAGAACTGCTATTTGTTTGGACTCTCTGCAGGAGGCCTCCACGAGCTCTGGCTAACACAGTCTAAGTCTACCTGGGGTTATACCGTATTCTTTTCTGAATCAGACTGAAATGATAGTTTTGGACTTTGCTCTTCTGACTGTTCTGTTCAGAAAAGTAGTAACACCACCCTAAATTGTGTATGCTTGGCAGATTGGGCGCTTGAAGTTGGAGATAGGATCCGTGCATTTTGTAGGCCAGGAAAATGTTTGAGGTCCCTTTTGGAAAATGTAACCCCCGGTTTAAGATCAATTGCAGTTAATAATGACTTTCCTTGAAAAAAGCTAAAGTGATTTCACACTAACGCACTTTTCTCTCTTTTAATCATCCTAGTGGGGTATTCTACTTGCAACAATTCCCTGAGAAAGAAACTTCTTCAGTTTCAGTTTTTAAGGCAGAAATACAATTCTTGAGTCATGAGGACTAGGATGGTTGGATTCTCTCAATCCTAGCCTGTGTTTAGTATCAGCTTCTTGCTTTCTCAGTGCCCTCAAACTCTTCTCTAACTGCATGGATTACCTGTTCTTCCTAGGGGTGTCAGCTTGATGAGATCCATATGAGATCTGTTTTTGAAAGAGTGAGTATTTTAACACCTCTGCTACAATCCTTGACTGCTCATTTTTGTAAATATTTGTTGTAACTTTAGTAACTTTACATTCCCTTAGCAAGGAGCAAGTGATCAAAGCAAGTCCTCTATTTAATTTCTTTATTACATTTTGTGTCTTGCTTTTTTTTTTCTCCGATATCAACAGTCCCTTGAAAGTTTGCATCCAGATTAAAATAATGATATCAGCTTCCAGGCTAGTTGTCTGAAGTTTCACATGTTCCTCTCAACAGTCTCTGGGCTGTTCTCCTCCTCTTCCATTTGTTGCATCTCCTGCTAACACAATCCAGCTTTGCAAATTCAACATTTGTGATTTGGCATTGCCTTGACTTCTTTCTTCCCAGGCTGGCAAACTTTCACGTGGGATCCCCATGCCTTCTGAACTCTGTTTTCTTGGCCTTGCCAAGTCTCTGTAATGATGCAGAGTAACCTCATTGATCAAAAACCTTGGAACAGATCACTTTCTTGGCCACTGAAACATGTTGTAACAGCAGTGTGAAGGTTACATGATGCAAATATATTTTCTTAATATGTTTTAATGTTCTTAAGCAAAAAAATAAGCATATTGGCAATAGGTGAAGCAACAACTTCAGAATGAATGCATTAAACATTAAAGTCACTGCAGGTTTTCTCTGTCAAAAGTAAAACATAAAATTTACATGGCTGTGTAAATATACAAAGTAAGAACACCACAGGCAGATGTTTACAAGACACATGTTTAGCCAGAATCATTGTGTTCCGTCAGAAAGCAGAAATGCCAAATGAGAAGTCCTGGGCAGTTGTTTATTTTGTCAGATGCTGTGGGTCTGTGGAACAGCAGTAAGTGGGCAGTGTTTGTGCTGTTTAAAGATAGGCTATGCACCCATCAAATATTTTAGATAGGAGATTTATGGATTACTTGTTAGCTGATGTTCCTATTGTTACCCTTACCTGAGATCTCAATAGCCACATCTCATTTCAATATCTCTTAAATATTGGTGCACAGATCAGCTCTTTCACCAACTCTGATTTCAGGGAGGACTCTTTTGTTGTGTCAGAACTGAAGTCATTGTCATCCTCAATCAGAAGGGAAACCTTCTCATCTCTGTTTGTGGTGTCTTCACCTTATCATTGCCATCACTCCCATCAGCACACCCTACTTAAAGTTAAGTGTCAGGATGATGACTTAGTCTGGCCACCCAGAAGAAATTCATGCCTGATGCTATTTTATGCTTTGTGTGCCATGCAGATCCTGTCTTTCATTGTCACAGCCTTGACAGGCTTTTACAGTTTTGTTTCTGAATAAAGATGTGCCAGTAACGCTTAAGATTTTTGAACACCTTTGGTGTATTCCTTAGTTCCTCTGGACCTTGTGAAAGCCATGCAGTGTTTCCTACTGGAGCCTTCTCCAGCTACGTGTGTGTGCTTGAGTGATATCATGGTGTGACAAGGGCTTCCAAGAGAAATCTTCCAGAAAATGTAGGGATCTTATCAGTGAACTTTTCTCCACTGTTGAGTTGTAGGTCTTGTAGCAAAAGAGCTGAAGAGGAAGGATGGGAAGTTTGGCCTTGCTAGGGGAGAGGGTGGTCTAAGAGCATAACGACTTGTAACTGTGGCAGTCAGGAGCTCTGACAATTGAAAGTGTCTCTAAGAGCAGTGCCTGCAGGAACAGTGCTTTTGGTGCTGCCTGGAGAAGGGAACAGCAGGCTGTGGCACAACTGGAAGTGTGTCACCCCTTGTCTAGGGAGATGTTTGATGGCAATATTTTCAGTTTGTAATGGCAACTCAGAACAAACCTAAGGGGAGCTCTAAGTGTACATAGCCTCTGGGCTGCAGTGACTGAGGCAGAGGCTGAGCTAAAAATTACTGCCAAAAAAACAGGCAGTCATTGGATTAGGTAAAGATTTGAAGATTGCATTTTGGACCCAATTCTGCCTAATTTCCATGCTGGGTGCTTATGTCCTTATGTGGGCTGTCTTTGGAGTGCTTGGGTTTCAAGGGTGCATATGTCAGAAAGGAAATTAAGTGTTAAAGCCAACTGGGGAAGCTGAGTGTTCCAGGTGGGGTAATGTTGCACAGCTCTGTGTGGCTTTCCTTCCCTCCTCTCCCTTGCTTTCCACATTTCTCACTTCACTTTTTTATTTCCCACAGCTATAACTGACAGAGATGAGTACTGAAGAAGAAATACCTTTTTTTCCACAGCCATAAAAATAGTTTCCTTAGGTTTATTAACTGCACATGCATGTGTGTTCAGCATCCCCTCCAAAATAGACAATGACCAGGAAGTACTCATTTTGGCAACACATTTAGAGTTAGAAAAGTTACTGTTTTCAAAGCATTTCACCAGAGTCATTAATTAAGTGCTAGAACAGAGAACTTTGACCAAACAAAACTAAGGGAAATTACATTTCTCTTTCCTGACCTATATAAAAAGCATTTGTGCTTAAATCATACTGAAAGTTTTAAAGCGACCTCTCCCCAGTGGAATATGCAGAAAAGATAAATGTTCTGCAATACGATTGTTGTTCGTTATAACTTAGTAGGATTTGGCTGTGTTTCCTCTTCTTTGCAAATACTTAGTGAAAGTGTTTATGGGCTCAGAGTCTAAGCAAGGATAGTGCAGATAGGGAGTTTCATTTTATGCTAAAAGCATAAACCAGGAAACTTTCTCCTTACGGATAGGCTTATCCTCTCTGAGGACAGAGGCATATCCATCCCATTCCTCTTCAGTTGCAATGACTAGGATCATGATTTACTTAAAAGCATTGTTTGGATATACAATCCAATTATACAAAACTACTGGGGCAATACTTTAATATCTAGCAGAGTCTGAAAGAATTGGGTGAACAACAAATCACCCCTGTCTCTAGAATTGACTGCCATTCAATAATCACAGAGGAGAGATGGTCTGGCTTCATTTAGTGTGTAGACAGACCATAACTATCCAATTAAGGGAAAAGTCATAGTACACTGTGTCTCAGAGAGGGGCACAACTGCTGTGGCTCTCCTGGATCTATGTGCCTGTGCTGGCTGTCCCACCTCTCTGTGGGATCCCTTTACAGGGGAGACCAGCTTCATCTTCCCCCTGCTGCTGGTGGTGCAGCTGTGGGAGTACACAGCAGTGATGCTCCTTGGAGCAGTGCTAGAGAAACACACATGAAGCACGTCTGCTTTACTTTGTCCTGGGAAGAAGCCCCTTTAGTAAGACTGTCTCTACTGTCCTCTGGGGTGACTGTTGACCACGTAGATGTTCATGCTCTAACATCCAAATGCACTGACAATGTATTTGCCTTAAAATACCACATGTTCCCCTTCACTTCCAAATCCACACTGTCTCAGTGGCAGAACAGATGAACCTCTAGGTACCATCTCCAGTCAGCTCTCAGCCTCCCTTCCCTCCACTTGATGCTGTGGATGTGCAAGATGTGTCAGAGTACATTGCTTAAAGAATTGTCTGCCTCCTCTGCTCATGGTCAGGAGATGCTGCGGCTGCTGGGAGTGATGCTGGTTCTTGAACTAATTGGGACTGGGAGCTGCTACTCTACTACCTTCTTCCATTACCCTTCTTTATTCTACTCCGACAATTTTTTTTTTTACTGCTTCCATGTCCTAGTAGCTGATCTCCGTCAACAGCTGCCTTTTTCATACAAGACAGTTTGTTCTTTCACTCTGTTTTTACTGATTACTCATCCCTTTATATAGCCTATTTCATGAGTCACTTTGCCTACCTACCTGCACCAGCATGGTGTGCTATCCATCAGTCCCTTGTTCAGCAGCAATTACCAACCTTTTATTACTGTTTTTTTCTCCCAAGGACTCCTCCTAATGCCAGCATACTTCATTAGTTTCTAATTTTGCAAAGCACAAATTGTGGCATAGCTTCAGGAGCTGGAAATAGAATAACTACGTACCCTCTCCTAGAAGTACGCATATGGATTTGGAAGGGAACTAAGGCTGAAGTTGCCAACAAATCCCTTATAATTACTTTCCACGAAACCCTTATTGTCACATGCATTTGTTCATTTCAAAATTGTCTGAGCGGACTCTGTGGATGGCAGTTTGTTGTATTGGTGGAATACTGCTAGAGACAAGAAAAGCCTACACTCTTCAAATCTCACCAGTGCCCTAGCACAGTGGCAGGAGGACCCAGACATAAAGTTGATCATGCGTTTATAGATGTCTCCACACTTTTGTCTGGCCAGCCTAATTACGACTTATTTTTTTCCATGACTGTCTTTTAGTGGTACTACGGGAACAGAAAGTAAAATGCTGCAATCTATTGCTGGTGTGTCACGGGCAATTTTATAAATATCCATATAAAATATTAGATTTGCTAGTAACCCTGGGACAATGTTAATTTGAAATGAAATAACTAATGGTTGAGATTTGCATGTTTTGAACTGAAGTTACCTAATATTATCATTATTATTTGCAACTGGAATGAATACCAAGCAGGTCTGGGACATAGGAATAGCTATGCAGGATTAATGATATGAACAGCACATCTTGCAGCCCTGAAATGAGGCTCAATATAATCTCAATTGACCTTTCTGTCCTGTCATGTGAAGGAAATCAAGGAGGATTATTTGTTTCTGTCCTTCCTCAAGGTGGTTTTTTATAATATTTGATTAAAAAGTCCAAAATTCTGCTTCATTGCCACTGTGATCACAGCAGGGAAGGGTACACTCCATGAAAAGGTGATAAAGTCTATCTTTGACTATTCGATTACTCCCTCTGCTCTATCTTCCCAAATAAATGTAAGTATGTTTTTAGATCCAGGCAGCACATACATTTGCAAACAAAATCAGGCCATTAAATTTTACCATACATAGGTTATGGTTGTTGCCAATCAGAGCTGACTGAAAGCTGCCTATCTCAGACCAGGCAATTGGGCACCCCACACCTGAGCAATCTGGTCTCTCTGAGCATCTGTGTAAGTGGTCATGGGTCAGGCTGGGGGCTCCTGAAAGTCTGTCTTTTTTCCCCAGCTGCAGGGAGATGAATATTTTATCTGATCTTTTCAGTCTTGTAAAGCCACCCATAGCACTCCAGGATATTTTTCTGGCATGTTCTATTGTATTGGAAATGTTGGTTATTAAGGATAAAAACAGCTGGGGATTTTTTAAAAATAAAAATTATAAAAAATCAGGTCCTTTTTTTTGATCCCCTGCCATTCAGATTGCATGCAGCTTTTTATTCTCATCTAGACACATTAGTTATTGTCATCATTTCAGTATTTTTCTTGGTACTATTATTTTTCAAAGATTGCAGCCTCGTGAAATGCTTTTTAAAAAAGCAACTGAAAAAAGGTCATCCAAAATGTCCTGTACATTCAATTAAACGGCTTTTTATGCCTTTTCTATTAATATGTACTTTCCACTCTGAAAAGCCATCATATAAATCAGTGCTTCATCCAACTGAAACAAGCATGTGCTTTGGGACACGATTTCCAAGTAGTCCTTCTCTGTACATTCCAGTCTTGATTTAATCCAGGTTTACCTCAGCTTTGCTTTTGCTGATTGGGAACAGGTTTAAGTTAAGTGGACAAAGGCACTCTTAAATTGGAGCAAAAGCATTGCAAACTATCACATTAGCAAGCTTGAGTGGGTGCATAGTCTGTGTGCAGAAATCTTCTTTATTAATGTTCGTCTTTGACATATCTTTCCTTTTTACTGAGCCTCTCTCCCTGCTGCTATGTTTGCTTTATTTCAGCTGTCCCATGTCTGTGGCAGAATTAATGGGACTGGGTCCTCAAACTTCAGAGGAAGCTACAACACAGTAAAAGTTTTAGATCTTTTAATGGCAATGAAAGCTTGTCAGAGGACAAGTTCTCCTCCATGTCAAGGGTTTGCAGGATGGCATCTTTATCCCAGAGCATCAGCTGAAATGGCTGTGGGGGCTTGGGCACTGGGACTCACCCAGCACCGATCAGAGGACCAAGTCCTGCTGAGATGAGGCTTCCAGCTGTGTTGGCACTCACCTCTCTCACACCTTGGTAGTGTTTTCTACACTGTGGTACAGTAGCAATGCAGTGAGCCCAGAGCATGTTGGCTGCTCTCTTATCTTTAGGCCCTCCAGGCAGTCCATTTCCCTTGTGGGAGAGAGGCCTTTCCCACCGGGAAAGAGGAAGTGTGATGTGTCATCTGCTGTTTGCTGAAGGGGGCTGCTGCTCATACTGGGCCATCCTATCTGTAAACAGAAACTTGAGACATAATATTGACCATGCAGAAAATGAAGTCTGAATTCCAGAAGTGGTGAAAAAGCAAAAATGGGGCAGAGAGGGGAGGGCTCAAAGAAAGTTTTCATGTTCTCACTTGGCTGAAGTAATAGCAGCATTTGGATGAGAAGCTGCACCACTGTTTGCTGTCAGAGGTTTCATTTGCAGGAGTAAAATTTCATAGCAATATGGTAAAACATGAGTCTCAGCATCACCCTGCCCACGAGAAAATTAGGCTTTGGTGATGGAGACATCAGGAGGCCCTGGTGGCCTGTGCAGTGAATTTGCTGGATGGGAGACTCTTCAGGGCCCTATTGCTTTAGGTACAGCACTGACTTCTTGCTTTCTTCCCTGTGGGAAATCCAATAGTTGTAAGAAGAGCTACCCAAAAGGTTCACTCAATATTTTTTTGAGGAAAACAAAAGAACTTTCTGGGCATGCTGGGGAAAATAAAAAAAGTTGGTTTTCACTTGTTTACTGCTCATTTCTCTCCATTTTGCTTGTGGAAAGATAGAGTTTAGAAAAAACCTCCAAAGCTGGTGAAAAACTGGCAGTAGTTGGACAACGCCAAACAAAATTTGCAAAATTAACAACAAAAAATAAAGAGTCCCTTTTTTCTGAACTACACCCTCATTCCCTGTAGATGCCGAATTATCACCTCTTTGGCTTTTTTTTTTAAAGAATTTTCCGTTTATTTCAGTCCCAGGGCTGACAGGGCAGCCTGCTAACCCAGCTCCAGTGCAGGAATGAGTGCTTTACTGCTCCCTGCTCCTTTGGGTTAAAAAGGCTGTGAAAACAACTATCAGAAAATTAGCCTAGCTTCCTGCCAGGGTTGGATTTTTGAACTAGTCACACAGGATCTACAATTTATTATCAGTCTTCTGTGTTCTTTTGGATATTGCCCAGAGATTATATGTTACAACTAGGTCAAAAATATGCATGGGTAATTTAATAGTCACTTGGAAATTGCCAAGTATCTTAACTGGTCTGTCCAGCACAGCAGTCTGGAGTTGAGAGGCCAGCACCTCACCCTTGGAAGGAAGAGGGAGAAATAAATTGGTAACGGGCAGTCAGAAAACAGCCAGCCAGCTGGAAAATTTCTGATTAACCCCTGTTACAAAATGCATGGAGGATGCTACAATATAGTCTTCTGTTTTTTTCCTTTGATTCATATGGAAGACCGTATTGTACAATATTATTGTGAACATTCTCCTTATTCATGTGTTTTTGAATCATATTACATTGTTGACATCAGTGGTATGTTCTGGTCATGCTTTCCATAGGCTGATTAATGCTGGGAAATGATTAGGTAGATATTAGTTACATTTAATAGCAAACATTTTTCTCAGAATCCAATTGTGTATGTATGGTGCTAAATGCATGTTGGGTCATAATTTTCAGCAGTCCTCACTGCACTACATTAGAGTCCACAAAAACAGTCCCTGCTTGGAAAATTTGCCTACTTAGCTGTACTGGGGAAATGGATCTCTAATGATTTTAGGCATGCCTTTTTGAAGGTCAGAGGACTGTTACTTGCAGAAGCAACTGTTACGAAATCTCTCTTTTGTTAACAAAAGTAAAACTGTTCTTCTTTACTGTGTTCAGCTCCCTTAAGACAGCTGTTTTTGAGTTTGAAATGGACATCTCAGAAAGCTTCCCCCCCACACCCTGCAGACAGGAGAGCTATAAGGAGGGGCAGTGGCCTTCTTGGTTTTAATTCCTCTTAATACTTCATTGCTACCATAAATGGTGTTTTCCTTTCTGTAGAAACTCAGCGCAGTTGGGCTAGGTTTGCAGAGAGAGCTGCATTCAGAGACCTTGGGAACATGAGCAGGGCATGCCTGTAAAATGTTCTCTTGAAATGGATAGTGAGCCTTGAGATGCTCCAGCAATCAGTGAAAAGTCTGTTGACTGATTTAAAAGCAATTTGACTGAACTTTGAAAAGCATGACTCACAGATCATGGTGACTCACAGATCATGATGACCAGTGTATAACAGCCTTTAACTATTTGAACATTACCCTCCAGTTTGAACAAAACTGGAGAATCTGGACCACCCTCCTTGTTTGGATAATGAAATATTTCTGCTATCCCTTTCCCTTGGCACCACCAGTGCTTGGGTGAAAATCCACCAAGAGGGTGCCTGCTGATTTAGCTGGAAACAAGCCTGCAGACCTCAGTATTTACTCTGTTTTTTTCAACTCTCAGATCCCCCTCCTGCATTTTCAAAGCTCCTTTCTGACTTGTCCTTACATCAAAGACATGACAAACCCAGCAACTTGGTATTCCGTTTAAAACATGCTCTAAATGAGCCTTCTTTTAAAAATGAAGGCAACTCCTGTGGTTCTCCTTGCTGGGTGAAGAGGCGTTTCTCCATGGTATGGAGAGCCACTGGTGTGTGCTACCAGCTGCTCTTCAGCAAAGGTTTCAGATGGAAAAGGCAGCAGCTATCTACTTCACATCCATGCCAATGGCCAGATCATGATACTCTCCGCCCAGGTAGTGTTTTTTTGCAGGGAAAGGGCCGGATAGCGGAGCCCAATGCCTGCTCAAGCTAGAAGCTGGCTTCAGGCATGGTGATGTGGCTGAGAATCAGGAGGAGGGAGCTTCAGTCTGGCACCAACTAACACAAATCCCAGCTGACTGGAAAATCAGGTTTATCAGATCTTGCAGGCCAAGTTGACTTCCTGCAGAACCCATTGCCAGCCCTGGTTTAAATGTATAAACTGAAAATTTTGTCCCAGAGCACCCTATACGCTTGGCCCCTTTGGCCTTGGGTGGATTATTTGACAGCTGAAGTGTCTCTGTCAGAACATCTCTTAAGCACTGGTTGTCTGGAGAGAGCTGGTGTCCCTATCCTTGGAGATGCTTGAAGGTCTTGGTCAGCTGGCTCCAAGCTGGAACCACACCTGGCCATGCTCTGAGCAGAGGTTTGTTCTTGAGGACCCTGATTAGTGCTATGAAAATAAATGTTTGCAGAAGGTCTATCCTTGTTCTGTGAAAGCTGCAAAAAGTGGAGAGTACTCAATAGGTGTTCTGTGCATAACTCCATTTATTGACTGTCCAGAACAGTGCTGCAGATCTAGAACTGGCTGTACTCTGCTCAGTTTTCTCTGTTTATACAGGTTGCACAGCACTGTCAGAACTAGGGAACCTCAGATTGCACATCCATTCAAAGCAAGTTGGCTTAAAGTGTTGAGACAATTTTGCTTTATTCAGACTGGAATGCAATTTTTTTACTTCAATTAAACTAGTAGAAATACTATTTTTTTAATCTTCTAGCCCACTCATTGCATTCTTATCCCTTTCAGGCAAGGGAGGGATAGCTCTGAGTTAAATAAAGATAGCAGGTGTGTGGGTGGGTTAATGACACAATGCAGTGAGGTGGACATGAGCCAGTTACCAAATCCAGATTATTAGGGAGTCCATCACAACATCCCTGAACTTATTGCCCAATTTTTCTTTCATTGCATGACCCATCTGTGGATTGCAGAGTAAGATTAGAGGAGCATTTATTGCCCTCTCTATAAGGAATCAAAAAGCCCCCTTATGCTGTTGTGGTGTTACTGTTTCAGGTAATGGTCCTTCCTTCCTCCCAGGAAGATAAGTTCTCATCGCTTATTTTCTTATGCACTTGAAAAACTGGATTTGAGACCTGGTTTTGTTGAAAATGAAGTTACTCCCAGTTACTTTTCTACCATATCAACTCCTTTACTTACATTAGCAAATACTTGGAGCCTGTGAATTAATTGCTACGGACTGAAAATTATTTAGAGGGTCACTGTGAATGTTATGTTGTAAGTTTACATTTCTTAAAGCTTTCAGAGCATACCAAGTCCCAGCTGTGTTGTTAAAACCATTCAGATAATGCCTCTTGGTCACATGGAACTAACCACTAGATGCCCTGCTTCATGGCATTTCCCTGTGTGCATGTTTGCGGTAGATGTAGACGCCCACTCTAAAACTGGATCCCTCAATCTTCAACATACAGTCATAGAATCATTGAATTACAGATGTTGGAAGGGACCCTTAAAGGACAGCTAGTCCAGTCCACCTGCAATGGGCAGGGACCTCTTCAACTAGAGCATGTTGCTCAGAGCAACCTGTCCTTGCATGTTTCCAGAGATGGGGCATCCACCACCTCTCTGGGCAACCTGCTCCAGTGTTCCACAACCCTCACAGTAAGAATTTCTTCCTTATGTCTAGTCTTAATCGACCCTCTAGTAGTTTAAAACCATTACCCCTTTTCCTATCACTACAGTCCCTAGTAAAGTGTTTGTCCCCATCTTTCTTATAAGCTCCAGTAAGATTATAAGCCACTATAAGGTCTCCCTGGAGACTTCTCTTCTGCAGGCTTAACACCCCCAACTCTCTCAGCCTTTCCTCATGGAAGAAATGTCATAGAAACATTTTTCATTATCTTTCACAGATCAATTCAGACAGTGAACTTCAGACAGGACCACTCTTGTCTATCTATACAGGCATTTTCAGCAGAGGGTCTTCACCACCAAATAGATTGGATTGTCCTCTTAAAGGAAAAAAAAATATCCCCCAAAATAATATTATTACAGAAGAGATTTTTCAATAAAACTTTAATTTCCTTTCTATGTAGCCATAGGGCAAAATGAGCTGACTTGCATACATATCTGCTGTGCTTAAAGACAGATAGAAAAGGCCTAGGATGTTTTGAAACAGAGTCATAACCCTGCAGGAAAAGAAAAATAAAAAAAGGAAAAATCCCAGGAGTATGAACTTGTAGAACTTCAGTATCAGAGGTTATTATTTTTCCTATCTCCCCGTATCTTTCAAACATAGAGCTCAGGATTGAAAACATCTTTCACAGATGCAAAGTTTTCTAATAAATTTTGCTGAAAATGTTATGACATTATTTACAGTTTCTAGATAAGCAGATATAAAATATAATTTTCCCACTTTTAAGGAAAGCTTATTAAGTGTTTAAATTGCAAGTGGGAAAAGCAATGCACAGAAAACCATTTAAAAATGTAAACTTTAGATAAACACCTAAACAAAGCATTTCTATGAAGTCAAAGGAATTCAATTACAGGATGTTGAGATTAAACATATACTGCTTAAGACAGAGTTTTCTGAACCAAAGCAATTAAATTACTCCTATCTATAGTTTTCTGAATGCTTTGCAGTGTATGATTATGTATTTTTACCTTCCTATCAAAATCCCTCCTCCTCTTCTTCTGTTTAATGGAAAGAAAATGAAAATTCATTTTATAGTTGGAAAAGTAGGGCAGAGAGAGGATAGACAAGAAGTCCCAAGTCCCAGAGAGCTGGCAGAAGCAAGAATCATCTCCCTGCTAGACCTCTGACTGTATATGCCACTGAAGAAGTTTGTCTCTTCACCAGGTTTGTAGGTGCATTTCCGACCTCTGTGAAACCTTTGGGAATGCAGTGAGCATACAGTTAGCATGCTCTGCATGGTCAGGGCATCCCTAGCTGCAAGCTCACCCTTCCTTTCTGCCTTGCTTCAGAGGGGAAACAATAGCTGATGCAGATGGTTCCTGGTCCCCTCACCTCCAGCCCCAAAGTTTAGAGGTTAGTAAAGCACAAGGGAACAATTTGTAATTGATTCTGCCCTTTCCTGTTCCTCACAGTCGATCAAAGCCTGAGCTCTTCCTGCAGTGAGGTCCCCTATGTAAATCTGTGGGATGTTCACATAAGGGCTTCAGGTGTCTAAGAGCAACCTCCTGCCTTCGAACTAAGGAATAAATAAATTCCAGGTGGCAGATCAGAAAAGGGAGCTGAGGTGTCTGTGAAGAACAGATCACGACGAATGAGAAGCCTGTGACTCCCAGGGCGCAGTTATGAGTGTGGTACCATAAATGTGATTCTAGGGGTTGCAAACAGTATCAAAAGTGCCACCACACTGTCCAGTCAACATTAGCTCATGAATTATCACAGAAAAGCCTAAAACGCTTGCTTGATTCATCCATGTGTTTGAATAAAATCTTTAAAGACAACGTATAGCTGTTAAACATGTATGTGGATCTCATACAAGGGAAAGGTTATAGGGTATGTGGTTTGGTATCCTGTGGCCTGAGCTGTCAAAAAGCTAAGCCTAGGAACCTCCGTGTGTATGTGTTAAAACCAGAAAGATTTCTAAGTGCTTATTTTTATAAGTTATGTTTACATATAAATTTCTTTTCGTAATTACATTTTTTAAAAAAGTAGGCCCAACATTTGAACTAAATGTGACTGTCCTGCACCAAAAAATTCAGATTTTTTAAGTGGACATTTGACACAGGCATCATTCAATGGGAATGAGATATGTGCTAGCCTGGTGGAAACCATGCTCGGAGTAAAACTCCTTATAGGATTTGAAGAGGTAGCACGTTATTTGTAGTCCCCAGCCAAAAACCTATCTGAGGTAAGTAGAAAAGTTCCAGTAGAAAAGAAATCAGATTAGAAACCTCTCTGAGTTGTGTTTTTGACTGTCATCTGTTCTTAAGGAAGGGCTTGGTATGAAAATCAGGCAAGGATAAAGAACATGGATCTTGTGGAAAATGTGATGCTCTCATCAAAGGGATTGGGATGGCTGCTGAGCTTTGACTACAGCATGGGGCGAGTTCTGAGTCGTGGGTCTGTGTCCAGGCTTTGCAGGCTGTCCTGATGCTGCTTGTTACTATCTCTGCACCTCACAGTCTCTGTGAAAGACGCTGCTGCCAGGGTGCCTGGCCTGGGCAAAGAGGGAAAGGGGGAGAAACAGATCTTTTTTGCCTGTACTGGAATCCCATCAGCCCTGCTTCTGACCAAAGGAGGGTTTACCTCATTTCCCCTCTGTTGTACTCTGGGCAGCAGAAGTGGCTGTGGTATCTGCAAAAACGTATGCTGGCCAGTGCCAAGAATTTTGCAGGTTTCAGAGCACAGTCCAGCTTTAAGGCAGGATTCGAAGATGAGAAGATTATGTCATGGGTATTTACTTAATGATGTTGTTTGGCAGAAAGGAGAATACAGAAGGAAGAGAAAAATTTTGGTTCAAAAATTATTTCCTGGTAGTAGAAGTCAGCAAGTGAGAGATGAGTGACACACGGAGCAGAGCACAAAGGGCTTTAAAGCTGAGATGGGACACTTATGCTGAATTTGACAGGTAAGGACTACCTCATGTCTTTACAGAAACAGGCAGCTTCCCAGGATCTTCACAACAGTGTCATGAGCGCTAGAAGAGGGACGTGTCTTCGTTTGGCAACACTGGAGAAAAAGGCATTGCTGTCCTCAAAGTGAGGACAGGAAAATGGTGTAGTTCAGACATGCTATGGGTGCCCAGGAGGCATGGGTAGTTTCTTAGACAGGCTGGGTGCAGCCAGCTGGAAGATGTCAAAGTGCTCTGGGCTGAGCAGTGTCTCCAGGCTGAAGGTGCTCTCAGTTACATGAGACATGAAACAGTAGTGGAGCTGCTCTGCATGGTGATTGTAGACACATCTGGGACAGAGAGGACTTGAGAGGACAACTAAGTGCTCAAATGCCCAGATTAAGCTTTAGATGGCTATTGTTTATCACAGCAGGTATCACAGAGAGGCAGGCTACAAGTTGTGTTTTAAGGAACTTAATCTTGACAGGGCTCCTAAACTAGGTTTGAGCAAAAGGACAGAGATATGAACTGCTGTAAGACTATTCTCAAGCCTAAAATAAATGAATTTTGTTGTTTTCTATACCTTTCCACTTCCTTGTTTTTTGTTAGACTCCAAAAAGAATTGTCAAAGAATGGTTTATAGCATTTTCATCAGAGATAAAATCAGAAAACTACCAAAATTAACTTTGTTCATATTCTTGGCATGCTATTCCAGGTTGCCTTCTAAACCAGAAAGTGATTTTGATCTTGACACTTTTATACCTTCTTTCCAAACATCTGGACTTCTTGAACTCTGCTCAACTTTACTTTGTCTCCTTTAGTTATATTTCCTGTTATACCATTAAAAAATCCACAGAAATATTTAAAACTCCAGAACAACAAACTTATGGAGAAATTTACCAGGAATGAAATGCATTTGATTAGCTGTGATTTAAGAGGAAGCGTGATGAGGATTGTATTCTAGTCATGCAGTACCCTCAGAAGGAAAGGGAAATACCTGTGCGGCAAACCCAGTATGTAATAAGAAGTAATGGAGTCTTGCTAATGCTCAGGCTGTGGCTCCTGGTTCCACTCTGGTTCAAAAAGTGTTTACTTGAGGTTTGCAGAGAGTTGGCAGAATATGCCTGTGACTCCTTTCTTTCCATGCTTTCTACTTCTTGCCTGGGGGGAACAGCTGGAAAACTCTTCATATGTTCGTAATAAACTGCAGCTACAGAGGAAGATCAGCTAGATCAGCAGTCACTGCAAGTTATATACTCATCAGCACTTCCTGTGTCCCTGATGATGGGTAATTTCATGACAACAAGAAGACAGGGAGTGAGAGAGTATGTTGGAATGAGCAGAGAGAGAAAGGATCAGCAAAGTGGACGTTATTATGAACTAGATAAAAATCGTGAGTGTGCAGAGAAGGGGGCACAAGAGGACCTGGGGACTGCATCATGCAAAGATGTTGGAGATGCTGAGGTGCTGCAGTCTACAGCTCTACTCCTTGTGAGGAAGCTGTAGACTGCAATGACGTCTTGCCTCAGTCTCCACTTCTTCAGACTGAACAGACCAAGTGATCTCAGCTGCTCCTCATAAGCCTTCCCCTGAAGGCTCTTCACCATCCTCATGTCCCTGCTTTGGGCACTCTCCAATAGCTTTATATCTCTCTTACACTGTGGCACCCAAAGCTGCCCCCAGCACTTGAGGTGAGGCTGCCCCAGTGCAGAGCAGAGGGGACAATCCCCTCCCTTGCCTGGCTGGTGATGCTGTGCCTGATGCTCCCCAGGACACAGGTGGCCCTCCTGGCTGCCAGGGCACTGCTGGCTCATGTTCAACTTGCCATTGACCGGGACCCCCATGGCCCTTTCCACGGGCCCACTTGTCTGTATGTCCAGGGATGCCCCATCGAAGGTGCAGAATCTTGCACTTTCCCATGTAGACTTTCATGTGGTTGGTGATTGCCCAGCCCTCTAATTTGTCAAGGACCTCTCTGCCTCTGAGGTAGTCAACAGCTACTCCCCATTTAGTATCATTGACATCACTTAGTACCGCTTCAAATCCTGCCTTGAAGTCATTTCTGAAGATGTTGAAGAGCACGGGGTCAAGGACGGAGCCCTGCAGAACCCCTCCAGGGGTCTCCAGTCTGATGTCACCCCATTCACTGTAACCCTTTGTGCCTGACCCGTGAGCCAGTTGCTCACCCATCACATCATGTGTTTATCCTGCTGTGGGCTGCACATTCTGTCCAGAATGACGCTTTGAGAGACAGTATTGAAAGCTTTACTGAAATCCAAAAAGGTGACATCAGCTGGCTTCCTCAATCAGCTAGGTGGGCTACCTTGTCATAAAAGGAAATCAGGTTTTACAAGAAGGAAACAGTGCTGGACATAGTTTCTACAGATAACCAAGTTTTCAGTGAGGATAACTGCAGATCTCTGCCTCCTGTTGATATATTTCCTCTGCTACTGGTCAGGCAAAGATACTTTTAAAAGGTAAGTCAGTATCAATGGAAATGGGTGCAGTAGTACACCCTTGGCAAAAGATAAATGTGGAAGGCTTTCAGGTTTTTGTTTTCAGTGGTAGTGTGGGAGTTTTGGGGGGTATTTATTGGTATGGGGTTTTTTTGCTTGGTTGGGATTTTTTGGTTTTTCCCCAGTACAATGATGTTGATGTTTAAATGCTGATTACTCTTGGCCTGTCAATAGAAATAAATATGTAAAGGCCCTTCTGCGTGGTGCTTTTGCAAGCTAAGCTGTAGAAAATTAGTAAAAAGCATCTCTTCCCTCTAGCACCATGTAAAAAATAAGGCTTTGTGGCTAAAGGCATGAATAGAAAGTGTGGGTGCATACAATGATCTGGATAAATAATAGTAACTGACTGCACTTGGGATGCTTTTTAGACCTTTGTAAGGGAGGCACAAGTGTCTTTTCATCAAACTTGAAACATTCTCAAAATTTGCCCAGGGACAAAAAAAAAACAAAGCCCAAAACCAACTAAAGAAACACACTTATGTTCAACAGCACCTGAATCCCTCTGATGACCTCCCTGATGATTATTAAATGATCTCCAGTAGTCTCATCAGCTAAACCCAAGCAGAACTGGCTTGTCTGGAGTACCAAACCTTTTGGTCAAATGACACTTAATTTCTTTACATAGCTGCTGGGAAAATCCAGTGAAAGAAATAGTTCATATTAAAAAACATAGGCAAATTCATTTAGTAAGATTTTTCCATACATGCTTTTTGGTTCTCAATGTTTCTGAAATTACTGGTTTACACCTGTTTGTACTAGTGGTTTTACAAAAAAATCAATTATTTTCTCTGCTTTTTAATGTCATAAACATCTAAATATGAAATCAAGACCTATCTCTAGGAACAGCAGAACAAATAGGATGTACCTGTGTCTTACATGCCCAGTCAGGAACAACTTACAGGACTCACTGGCCAGTAGAAATGAATATTAGCTGGAAGCCATCACCAACTGTAATTTTAAGACCTTGGAGGTTCCTTGAGCATTTTGTTCAGCCTGAGCTTGTGTCTGCAAGCTGACATCCCAAGGGATGTATGGATGCTGGCCACAGGCTCTGCTAAACTGAATATCTTACCAAACAGTTATATGTCCATGTTTTCACATTTACCTGTTTGCCTTAAAATACTGAAAACTTCTTCACTGAATTTTAAAAGCACTCTTGCAGATGATTTCCAATAATCCTAAATTGCAGTCCAAATTAGGGAGTGCCACACTTCTAAGCCCTGCTAGACACTCCCTGCACCTTCAGACACCAAAATTTTTTTCAGTGGGGATGGTGAAATACTGGGAGAGGTTTTGCCTGGAGATGTGGTCGATGTCCCCTCCCTGACAACATTCAAGGCCAGGCTGGATGGGGCTTCAAGCAACCTGACCTAGTTGAAGATGTCTCTGCTCACTGCAGGGGATAATCAACTAGATAACCTTTAAAGGTCCCTTCCAACCCAAACTGTTCTGTGACTCTAATGAATGTATAGTAATTGTACCTGTTATTTAATACTACTGTTATTCAATAATAACTAAATCACTACACTACAGGATTCCAGCACATAGGTGACTAGCTGACAAAGTTATTTACAACAAATCCACCTATTAGTTTCACCAGATACTTCAATTTTATAGCCTGATACCCACCACTGCAGCTCTTTTGCCTTTCTTTGTAAGCCAAGATCCTCTCCATCTTTGAAGGTTCAAATTCCAGCACTAGGTAGATATCCTCTACCTGCACTGTTTTGTTTTTTTTTTTAATTTTCAGTTAATTTTTCTGAAGAGATTCAGAAGAAAGGCACGGGCTAAAATCTTCTTAACTTGGCTGAAACAAACCATGCCATCATCTGTCCTGGACTACCTGTGATAGATAATTCCCTAAAAACCAGTAATGAATGCTGAATCCACTTCTGGGCACCACTGAGGTTGTGAGTCTGCAGCTGAGGTGTAACGCAAGGTCTCTAGGAGACACAGTGGGCAGGTGGCACCACTGTCCCCTTCCTTGACTGGGAGACTCAAAGACGAAGAAAGACGAACAAATGTTACCAACAACATTTGGACAACTGGAAAAGAGTTGTGTGTAAAGCATGCATATGATAAGAAAAGGATGAGACAGTGGCTTTATGTCCGGGAAATCTTTCAACTTTCCAGACTTCAGCAAACATCCCACAGGTTTGTTCTTTGTGCAACTGAAAATGTGGGGTCTGAGGAGCTCAGAGACCACTGCAGAGCTTTAAAAGAGCATAGCCACCGCAAAGTGCAGATTTGAATTTTTATTATATTAATATTCTTTCTTAATATTGTCAGAAAAGCCAGTGTTTTTCCCATGAGAAATTCAGAATCTTTTTCTTTAATGAAATCTGTACAGGGCTCCTGCTGACAGAAAGGTTAATAAAGGAAGCGAGCTATCCCAAGTTCTCTGACAATGTTGATTATGGTTTTTTTTATCAACCACACAGACTTGTATTTCAACCTTCAGGGTCTCAGGATATATTGAAGCACCAGAAAATGGATGTGGAACTCAACATAAGTTGCTGTGTCAATCTGGAAATGAGTGACAGTTGTGCAAATGTTGCTTTAAACAGAAGGGTGGTTTTCAGATTATGATTTGTGTACAGAAAAGGCACATTTAGGGCAGTCCTTGCTCCTTAATCTCTTTTTCTATTTTTATTTGTTTGTTTATTTGAAGCTCTTTATTTCTTTCCTTGTTGTTGGAAGATACTGTGATTGCCCAAACTTAATTTCATATTTAAAATAACAGTCAGACAAAAGATTTCCCAGCCAAAGACCAAAGTCAAGGCCCTGAGAATTACTTGTAGAGCTTAACTGCAGTATTTTAAAGATAATAAAGCTGAGGCTTTTAAACAAGTTTCATGGAATGGAGTTTTACTTGTTCATTGGCTCATCTAAAATTAAATGGAGCATTTCAAAGAAGAACTGCTACAGCAGTCAAATCCAATAAGAAGAAAGAAAACATGCAGCTAGAACAGAATAGCTCTCACAAACAATTCTAGTGTTAATTCTGCAGAATGCTGCAACTATTTTGTGCTATTTCAATGACTTTGAGCAGCCCTGAGCTCCCAAGTCTCATCAAGCATGGAGCAGCATGCTTCAATCTCCAGTATAGTTGGTTTAGGTCACAAGTTAGGATCCAAAACTGGACTCGAGACTGAATCTCTTCATGATGTTTTGATTTTTAATTCCGAAAAAAAAGCATTTTATAAATGGTCTTTGTCACAAAATTGGGGTTTCCTTTTCAATTCAGGATATTTTAGGTTTTGGTTTGGTTTTGAACATATTCAGTTTTTAATCTTTGATTCAAATCTAGGAGCCAGATTTCTGTGCTGCTAATTTCTAAATGATTTTTTGTTGCCAGAATGAAAGAAGTAGGATCTTTCTGCTTTTATGGGTGTGGAGTAGACATCAGGTCCCTTAAGAAACAGATTGCACCTGTATGATCTGAAGCAAGAAGCCCAAGAATCAGACTGGGTGTTTTCCAGAGCATTGCTATCCTCTTAACACTTTCTTCATAACTCTGTAGTCCCTAATTCTTCCTCAGGATTCCTCCTGCTTCTCCGCTTACATTTGTCTTCCATAATATTTTGGCCAGGGAGTATGTCTTATCTATGTTTGGAAAGTGCTTTTTAAATTTACTGCACTCTATAAATCCTTTTATGAAAATCAGAATGTAAACCGTTACCAGCTACAATAACATGACTGGAAAATTCTATGTTCGTTTCTCAATGACTGACTAAATATTGCCTTTAGAGTTATATTTATAGGGAGATTCTTCATATGTGCCTTATTGTAAATGTTATTCTTAGAGGTGGAGTTAGGAAAACCAGCAATTCAATACAGGTCTTTTACTTTTCTTGAGTGTCAAAGAACTTTTTCCAGTTACACTGTATCAGAAAGTAAGATAGCCCTTAAAGCTATGTGAAATTGGAGCCATAAGACATATTTTTATTGTTTTATAAAACACTACCTGGGTTTATAAAACCCACCTGGAATTGTTTTGGCTTTGGGGCTTTTTTCCCAAATTATTTTCCAAACCACTACACTTTTCAAACCCCCTTAATCTGTGGGGGTTTTTTCTCAGCATCTAATCACCAATAATAGTTTAAAAGGCAAACAAAGGGAAGTTAATGAGAGAGCACTCTGGGATGATTTATCTGTGCTTTTTTTGAGAGATCAGAAAAGAGACATCAGAGAGACGTGTCTTTGGCTCCTGTCTTTGTATGCCAGCCCATCCTTGAAGGCAGAGCAGCTCTGCATGTCAGCCTGGCACGGGGCGGGCAGGGGAAGGCATGGTGCTTTGGGTAAGACAGTGCTTTCCCATGACCGATGTGGATGGATGCTTTGTGCAGTCCTGGGTGGTTCCCAATGGGAATAGACACACATTATGCTTTCTTTGACCCCACTTTGCACTTGTTTGTGCAAAGGTACAAGGTACTGCCTTGGAAAGAGGTAGTGGAAATCACAGCAAATAAATCGAGCTAAATTCCTTTGCAAAACCGACATGCAGGCATGCATCTCTTCCTGCTTTATTGCTGAGCTTCCTATTGAGGTTTCCTGATTGTAATTTATTTCATATAATCTGATTTAAAAGTCATCAGAAAACAATCAAATAACTCCTTAGATAGACCAGGATTACAAAGATGGTGCAATTATTCGTTTGCCTTCTTTCTGTGTTAATAGAACAGCTGCTGCCACTCCTTCTTTAACAGGGCTGATCATTCCTGTCCAAGTTCATCTCCACTGAAAAGAAATGTGGGTTTTCTTATGTCAATGTAACTCAGAGACACTTCTAGACACAATTTACATGTAGTTTCTACTTTTCTACACGTATAAATTCATAGGAACTTAGAATTATTGCTTGGAAGAGATCTATGAAAATCGCCCAGTTAAAACTTTTGCTAAAAATGAAGAGTATTGTTCAGTTAGGGGAGGTCAGTCAAGGTTTGTCTACCTGAGGCTTGAAAATCTACAAGGATAGACATTCAGGAGTGTCTCTGAGCAATCATTTCCAGCAGGTACCATGTTCTTACTGCAAAAATTTGTGGTAAATTCATGAATGATCTTCATTTTTGTCAGACTAGCTATTATAGGAAACAGGCTAATGGTCATGTTTTATTATGAAGTAGGTACCCTTATATAAAAATGCAATCTGTTTTGCACCGAAGACCAAGATTGCCAAAGAATGGTTGTTAAGCACTGGAATTCAGAGGGCTGAAGATAATTTCATCAAAATACTGACCTGCCAAGGTGTGGACCATTTACCAGTTTAGATGAAGTGCAAAAGGGGTGAAGGATGTGCTCAGAACAGATGAGAAAATGTCCTATCAGAGTATCAGCTGGAGTGTCACAGCAGAGGACCAGAAAATAATGATCTGACAATGTGACTGTGTATTTAACAAATACATTTTTTTTGTGGAGGGAGAGGAATGGAGGAAGTGAACACCTGTGTGCAGGAGAGAAGCTCTGATCATTTGGGCATGACTGTGTTACGCACAGCAAGGAAAATCCTTAGGCACATATGGAAGTCCAAGGCAAGTGTGAAACAAACCCACCTTCCCTCAGACACAGAAGTGTTAAACATTGTCAGAGAAGTGTTACTGACAGCTTTCTATTCAATATCTGGAGTTAGAATTGCTTAATGTCTTGAGTCCAACAGCAAGCCTCTAGCAAAAGAGTTATAAATATCTTCCAAATGATCAGTTACACCCACATGCTCTCTTTTCTTTTAATGATAAGTTTTCTGGGGAAGAACTCCTTGCAGAAAATCATTTGAGAGTGCGTTGTTGGGGAAACTGGATTGGTAAGCATTCAGGGAGGCTGCTTGCTTGCTGACTGGGATAAAGGCAGCACGTTCTGCTACACTGCTCAGGGTCCTTGGTTAGTTTAATTGATAGGAAAGAAATGAAATTTTATTTGCTCACCTCTGTCCTTAACTGTGCTCAGCATGGTGTTCAAAGGGGAGAGGGGTGATCAGATTGACTATACGTCCCTCCTGTTCTTTTTAACCATGAAAAAAAAAGATTACCGTGGCTGGATTAGTGGTTTTCTGTGTGCTAGTTATTATGCCTGCAGAACGACCAATTCTTTTCTAGGTGGCTGTTTACAGAGAGCTGCTACCTGAGCAGAAGTCTCAGTGACGTGCCTACATTTCATTTCTGTAAATCCCTTCTAATAGTTATGTCTAACATCCTCTGAAGCCTCTGTAAACTCCTGCTGTGGGGGCGATGCTGAACAGCGAGTCCCTGAGTCTGCTGATTTCTTCCTCTGCACAAAGGACTCGGCTCCGCCTGCAGCACTGTGGGCAGGAGTCAGACTGGTGTGGCATTGTTCCTGGGCTTGGCACTGACTCGCCGTATAATGTGATAATCCCTGTGGGTCAAATCTCTGCTGTCTTTGGCCAAAAAACTGTACTCGGAGGTAAACTTCTGACCTTGTGGCTCTTTTTCCCCAAAAAATGTTTTGAAAAGAAGTAATTGCTATCCTTTCATAAGCCATTCCTTGCTTGGATGATTTGATTCTCCTGTGTGCTACTGTGGCTTTTAAAAGAAACAGTAAACTCTTCATACAGCCAAGACACTCCAGCACAAACAATCGAGGAGGCACAGCACCAAGGCAACCGTGTTCTTCCAAAACAGATCATTCTGTAAGGCTTAACTGTAAAGTCTCACCCATAACTTCATCTCAAGCAGGGAAAATGGTGCTTTGTGTCTCGCATGTTCACTATTAGAGTAATCTACTGAGAAAAAGGTATTTTTTATAGAAACTCTTTTTTTTTTTATTTTGAGAAAAAATGACTGCAGTTGAGAAATTATGTATCTAACAATGAAGAAAAACTGGCATTTCTTGAGAGAATTTTTCAGGGCTTTTTGTTTCAGTGTTTATATAAATTTGGAGAGTATCTACAAGTTGAGACATGCAGTGTTCCATCCTTAACTTGTGGGTTTGTGTGAGTATTTGAGGATACGACATGCTAAAGGAGCATGGGCAAAGAAGAGCTTTAGCTGAGAGATAGTCATACTGCAATAAATATCATTCTCTTTAGAGACAACCACTGTTGCAGTAAAACCAGAAAAAAAATTACAGGGGATTTTATATAACAATGCAGTATTTTTAGTTTGCACTTTACAAAAAAAAATTGCGAAGACAAATAGTAGACAAAGAGCATAGTAGACTTAGTTTGCTGTCCACCAGATTCTGTCTCCGATTTTTTAAACAACCTTTACTTTTCTTCCTGTTTTGCATTTTATTATTTTAATATGTCTAATGGTTGGACCTGCAACTCCTTGTGGATTCAAGTGAGACTACACAGACATCTACCAGCGTGATTTACTGCAATCAAGTAATTCATCATTTGCAGACTATATCCTCATTTGCACCCAGTAATGGTGTTAAAAGTTATTTGCAAGTGCAGAAGTCTACGATTTAAGAGTCATGCACTAAACGCGCTTAAGAAAATCAAATAACTTGCTTTAAGAGCCATGTGATTTACATTTCAGAAACAGGTATCTATGTAGATGATTGGAGTGGAGAACCGCAGCACTGGGGCAGTATGGGGTAACATTTAGCTTTGGAAGAAGGTGAAGATCTAACTTTTAGTTTCCTACTGAGGGTGAAAATCTAACTGATGAGGAGTGAGGTGAGAGATGGAAGCCATTTAGCCACATCAGCTGGTCTCCCTTTCTTTTAACCTCATCTAGACAGATTTGGCCCCTCTCCTGCTGTGGTTGGTGGAAGTGGCTTTGCTATTCTCCCTCTACCCTGGGCCAAAGTCCACGAATAAAAATGAGCTGTATTTCCTACATGAACACCCGTGCTGCTGTTCTGTGTTGCCCTCCATCCATCTAGCCGAAGTGAAGGGGCCATTTGTGAGCAAAGGCTTTCCCTCACACTCTTTCGAGCAACCAAGTGCCCATGCTGTGCTGGCACCAGGTGAACACAGTGACTGAGCTCTGGCTTTGGGCCTTAAGGCACTACTGGGAACTGCAAAACTTGCTGGGCACCTCTAGGGCAGACCAGGCTCTGGCAGTTTGGTGGGGAATTTGCCTAATTTTCCCTGCATCTCAGGATCCATCAGAGCAGAGGTATCCAAACACTCCCTCTGATAGTCCAAGCTCCCCTAGAGACACCCCATGGCAGAGGACCTGACAGAACAATATGCGGACCATCATTTCTCTATTTCCTACAACTTGCCAAGTGGGAAATTGCTGCCTACAAAATTTGCCCCTGACACCTTAGCTGGTGGCCAGAATGTAGACTCTGCTCCTAGCTGGCCCCAGCAGCTGCCAGGAGGAGCAGACCTGGCAGCCTGCAGCATATGCTCCTGCAAGTTGTGCCCTTCTTCACCAGCCTGTGTGTTTTGGTCAGCACCCTCTGGACTGCTGCACCTGCTGTGATTAGTCCTCCTACATTTCCACACACATGAGTCGTCCATGACTTTCCCTTGATCCCTCTCTCCTCTCTGTGGTGAATCAGCCATGTGATGGGAGTGGATATTGGAGTGGAAGAGTTTCCTCTTCAAGGCTGTAATTCTGCTTCTTGATGTCTACTAGGGATGCTCCTTACCCAGACTGGTGTGCTGCCTTTCCTGCTTGGTTCTGCTAGCAGTGCTTTTTGATCCACAACATTTACGCATCAGAATCAGACATGCTTCAACATTTTCCATCTTCCACAGGATAATACAGGCATTTCCTGGTTTATCACAAGCTGCTTTTGTGTAAATAAAAACAAAGCCCCAAATCCCCAGGTATGAAACAGATGTTCAGCAAACATTATCCTCCCCAAAGATATGTTGTAAATTTTAAACGAATGAAGTGCTAACACAGAAATTGGTAGCATTGTCTTCTTCTGGCAAACTTATGACAGCAAGTCATGTGGTCTGTGAACTCCAGAACCGTGTCAGGCCTCTGTCAGGGTGCCGTGGGACACCAAGATAATATGATACTAAAGCTGAACTGGAAACCTGCACCTCTTTTCAATGATATCCCACAAGAGGTTTCCAAAAAAGTCACAAAGTAGCATCCAGCCCAGCAGCATGGATGTCTAGCAGCATGCAAACACCAATACCACATGAGGCAACCAGAGGTTGCATGAATGTGCCTCTTGCTGTGAGACTCACAAGATACATTTAAGTGCAATGATGCCACCAATCAACTTAGCTTGCGTTGCCCAGCAGAAGCCAGACAGAGCAGGACAAGGCTCAGTCACAGGGTAAGGAGACACCATGCTGGGCAAGCTGGTTCCTCTGTACTACCAGCATCATTCTGGGTCCATGAGAAAGACAGAGGTGATCATTTTGCAGCAAAGGATGATCAGAAAGTCCTTGGACAAATATGCTGATCTAACCTCATTTCTGCACTGAATGAAAAGAAGACATGGGCTAGAGCATGCAGCTCCTCATAGTGCCTGTTCTTTCCCACCAGCCAGCTCAGAGTTAGCAAATCAACAGCAGAGTCTGTTGCCCAGGAAGCATCGACAGCTGTGAAATGGATTTTTGGCTAATCTGCATGGTTTTCAGACAATCAGCAAGCTGCAGATGTGTTTAAGTAGCTGACCCTCCCACGGATATACTGGGGTATTAAGTGGCAAGATTATCCCAATGCTTCATGCTCCTACTCAATGGGAACACCTACTATTTTTCAGGTTTTGAAATAAAAATGTGAAGTAAGTCATGAAAGGAAGGTATTTAACTGTTGGGTAAAAGAGCAAATAAACGAAGTAAAATAGAACAGAAGGGAAGTCAAACCCCTCTACAGTAATGGCATTTGAAATCCTCAGCAGCCAGAGCTTTGCGGAGATGCCAGCACTCCAGCTTGCTCTGAGATAGGCTCTGGGTCTGGATCATCCTGTCTTCATGCCTCAAGTGCCAGTGCTAGGGTGAAGTTGTTTGGCTGCCAGAAGGGTGAGCTGAAGAGCAAGACACAAGTGCACAAAGGCTTCGTGGAGCTGCAGTGGCCTGCCGAGCACTGCTTGCCATGCCTGAGGAGAACCCTTCTCGCGCAGCCTGGGGGATGTTTGGGACTGCAGCTCCACAGTGCACTGACAGTGTTAGCTCTTAGGGACATGCACACATGAGGGAAGAGATGGAAGGCCAATAATGTTACACAGACTGGAGACTATTAGGGAAGACCAGTATTTTTGCAAAATCAGGATCAGGACTGCTGAGTACCATGTGGGTCTTTCACATCCTGCACACATCTTCATGACTCTTCTGGTCCAGGGGGCATGTCTGGCCATCCTTTCTTCTTACCTGTCTGGGGTCCTGTAAAATTTTCCAGAGACTTGCATACCTTCCCCTTGGCCCTGCTTTTTTTTTTTTTCCACTGCTGGAAGCATTGCCTTAGCTGCACAGCTGAACTGCAGTTTCTGGGAATCTAACCATACTGTATCTTGCAGGTAAGAAAATTAGCATGGGATTACTGTGGGATTTCTTTTTGTAGCTTCAGAGTTAGAGTCACAGGTGTTTCTGAACTGGCATCACCAGAGCTGCATGTAGCAGATACCTAGAACTGTCTCCTTCAAAGTGTAGTCATGACTGAAAAGAAAGGATCCCACAGGGGAAGGCAGCGTGGACTGAGGCTAGAAGGGAGATGCAGAATTGGGAGTATGCTATTGTCTGCTGCTCTAATATCCCACACCTCTAACTCTAGGATACCTAACAAGGAGGCAGCTGACACATGTGGGCACACAGCCCTGAGGATGAAGCCTCCAGGCACACACCGGTCCAGTCGGCTGCTACTGAGGAATGATCTGACCATGCACAAATGCAGGGATGCAGGAGTTTGCCATTTGTGGCACCAAAAGAGTATTTTTGAAGCATTGTTTCTGCTTAAAGATCCAGCACTTCTATTAGGACAAGGTAAGCCACATGTGCAATGTGATCAGGTACTATTCTTGCTCATCTGTGGGAGGCTGAGTGGGTATGAGCAAGGATAGGCAGCTGGCTCACTCTGGTCTGCTCTGCACATGCACCTTCCTGCCTGATTGCTGCTCGCTTTCGTGCTAGAAACAAAAGCTGTGTTAGAACTTGGATTTTGCCACCAAGATATGCCAAGGTAGGTGGAATAGAAGCTGCTTGTCCACTGACCAGTATATGGCATAGCAGGCTGCCTGTAGGCATTAGGTGTTCCTGGTGTTTGAACCTTGCTCTTATCCTGGTGCCACTGGATCAGGTGATGGGCAGTGCTGGGCTGCGAGGGAGCCTGGAGGTGCAGACATTTTGCTGCCAAAGGCTGCACTGGCCTGGGACACTCTGTCACAGTGCAATCACCACTCCTGTTGGCAATGGCAGGCCACCTCTCCCGGCCACCCTGTGCTTGTGTCCTCTCCCAGCTTCATGTCAGCCTCTAAGTAGGCATCTATGGGCACACATGCACCAAAGAGAGTCTTACTCCCTTGTTCCAGTAGAGTAATTTTCAGTCTTCCTGTCTTCTGGACAGCTACTTTCACCTGGTCACCACTGTAAAGCTGAAACTCAGCGTTCATGGGGTACCCCTGCTCATGCCAAATATGGGAGAGTTGTCTTAGCCCTGCAGTTGAAGCTGTTGGAGACAGCATTTCCAGTCTCTGAAGATAACTAGGCAGATATCTGACCCTGCTGTGGGAAGGTGCTGGTGGCACCTGCCCTAACATTGTGCTGTGCCTGGTGGAAAAGGAAAAGTTCCTGCAACCAATGTTTTGGCACACCCCAACAAGGCAACTCACTCTCTTGACACCAAAGAGAGTGTGGGTGTGTCACTTGGGCAAAGCCAGGATGCAGCAAGCTGAATTGGGAGCTACAGCCTTGATCAGAGCTGCTGGGCAGGGGACTGTGGCTGTTCTTGCCCCTGCATAGCAGATGCCAGGCAGAGGTCTGGGTCTTTGCAGGACTGTGAAAATCTGGGTGAAAATCTGGGAACTGTGATCCTGAAGGAGGTGAGTTCAGGGAAGGGCTTCCTCCAGAGGATGGAGCAGCAATCAGCAGGCTAACGAGGAGCAGACTGAACCACAGTTGGTGCAATGGGAACCATTTTAGGACTAGTCTCATTCTGGTTTAGATTTAAATCACAATGGACAGGCCTGAGGTTTTATTTCTGGGTTATCATATGGTTGTGGCATTTTAAGCTAATTTTAGTGTACCTTCTGTTAATTTTTAATTACTTGTCTAAATTGAAGACAGAGAAGGCTAACCTAACTCTTTTCACATGCTCAGTCTAGAACAATGATTCACCTGCAGAAAAAAATTGTTCTTATCACAGCAGAATGATTTCACCTCTTGATCGTATTCTTCATGTCATGGTTAAATACTTGTTTATGTTTCATAATGAATTTTCATTTTCAGGAAGTTCAAGCTTGGCTTCAGAATTGTGCTCAGAGCTGGAACTCCATTTATCAAACCTCAGCTTGGAAACAAATCATCATTCAAACAAGATTGCAAAGAAATATAGATGTTTGGAGGTTAGCAGTTATCACAAAATGTATTGTGCTACTGCTCTTCAAAACCAAAATCTCTCCACAATATTTGGGAGACAATTCACCTATCAATTCAAAGCACCTGCTCTTGAGCTACTTCACTGTACAGCAACCACAGTTCATATCATATAGTGGAATAGACTATCTTATGCTAGTGAAATTAATTCAGGCATATATAAAGAACAGCCCCCTGCACCAGCAAAGCATCCTGGATGTAAGTGATCTCTAAATTGAAGGCATGTGCTGCAAACTGGGTGGTGCAATTGAACTACGTAGACACAAATGTTACTGTAATATAATCTAGACATGTAGAGTGAAATTTTAATTATTGCTTTCCACTGCTATATCAACTAAATATCCCCTAAATAAAATAGAACTCAAACCAGCTTCTCTTATTACTGGTTCCACAAGAACTTTTGTGTGGTTAGTGCCAAAGTACTTTGCTGGACTAGGCTTTAAACGTCTCAGGATTTAAAATCCTCAGATGGTTGGAGAGGAGTGAGTGAAATTGTTCAACACAGAGGACAAGAACACTCCAGGAGGTCTTCTGTGGCTCTTAATGTAATGAAGAAATCACTCTAGACCCACAAAATACAGTTGTGGCTGTTTTAGTAACGTATTGGATATAGAATAATTAAAAGCTAAAGACAAGAAGGGTTAGGTGGACTGATCATTCTCTCAGAAGTGTAGAAATATTCCTTTTTATATTAGTCTTCAGATGTTTGTTACCTGCCATCCTGTACTCAGATCTCATGCTGCTCAGGCTGGCAGCTGTGCTGTTCAATTCAGCTGGTGCCCATGAAATACCTTGTAAGAAGCATCCCGTCTCCAACAAGTCTGCAGTGAATGTTCACCTAATCTGAAGAAAGACATAGCTCTTGACTGCCACAGACCACTCCCAGGTCTAACATTTCATTGCATAAATCCTCCTCTGACCTGAGGGATTTCCTGGAATCCAAGGGCTTCTAGCACTTCTCATTCCTTGTCACTGGGTTATCCATGGCCATGGAGGCTCTGCCCCAGCCCAGTCAGTGTGGCACCCACTTCCTCCCATCCCTTCCACAGGGCGTGGTGTAACCCATGGCATGATTCCCCCTAGCAAGCATTGGGGGAAACACATTCACCCCTGTCACACCAAAAGAAGGGAGGGCTTGGGGCACTCCTGAGGGAAACTGCCTGGAAGGACAGGGACTTGGCACAAGGCATCAGAGTGATTTGTGATGTGGAGTTAGCAGGCGTGTGTAGGTATTGGTCTTGGTCTGCCTCATTTCTGCTTTTGATGGTCTTTTGAGATACCGTTGTTGGTCTCTCTCCCTCTAATCCGGCAAATATGTGTTGACCCAAAGAAGAATGGCTGTGAGGGGAAGAAACCACAGCTTTCCTGAACATAGGAGTGTAGGAGGATGCTTTGCAGGCAGTCAAGCTGAGGAAGGACCTGGACACAGTTCCTCTGGCTCCAAACAAGTACTCTGACTGTTTGGCCACTGAATAACGGAGAAGCACATTTTCCTCCATTTGTTTGGTTTGAAACAATGTTTTTACGCCCTGTTTTCTTTTATGTGCAATGACCATGTCACCTCAAGGTAAAGTCTGGAGACAGCCCTATGTGAAGGGAGGAGATGACTAGCAGTCAAAAAAGAGATTGGTAGGATATTTAGCTCTGGGGATTTTTTACACCCAGGCATTCTCCAGGTGTAGAACTTGGGGAAAGATACATTCCTCCTATTTTTTAGCACAGTCCATTCTGTTCTGCTCTCTCTTAGTGCCCCCAGTAAGATCACCCTTGCCTGAGGGGTATATAGTGGTTGTGGGGGCATTGCTTTCAGACCGAAGAGCCGAAGGGGAAAGTGCTGAGAAGCAATTGGCACCTCCAGGGAAACCCACTGGACCTACCTCACCCTGAGAATGGGCAAAGGAAGCTGATGGCTGATGGGTGCCTGCTGCCCTCTTCACCATGGGCTTTGTGGCAAAGGGTGTTTCAGCAGCAGAGCTATTGGGAGCTCCATCCACCGTGTCCTGTGCAGGGACCTTGTTAGGTTGGTTGTGGCTGGTTGTCTCTACAGTGGAACTGCAAGGTGGCATCACTCGGCCCCAGGCTAACAAATTTTGTTGAACAGGTAAAGAAGTTTGTGTAGGTCTGTATTTTCTTGGTGCTTACAGGCAGGGAGCTGTGTGCTGTGCCGTTTGCAGCCCTATGCTCAGGCATTGTCTTTCGTCCCCTCCGAGTGCTAGGTTGTCTGTTGCAAGAACCAAACAATAAAACTGGCAGTTAAAGGGTCCTGGTTTTTATCAGCCTGTGGCCCTCTACAGTGCTCACGGCTGACAGTATTCCATGGGATGATAAAAGAATATAACTTTATTTACAGAATAAGCCCTGTTCCTGCTCCCATGTTTAAGACAAGTGTTACAAGTGTCAGCCCGGGTTTGTGGCCAGGAGAAGCGCAGTGCCTGAAGAAGGGTCAGGCAGGCTCTACCTTGGCTCAGTCAGGTTTTCAAGAAGCTACTTCTTCCCAGAAAGGCACTTAGCAATGAGGAGAAGCAGAGGCAGGGCTGGCCAAAGGCTGTGTGGATCTACTTCTTTAGCACAATTCAAGTTACTCTAAACTGTGCTAAGGGGATTTCACATGCCTGCCAAGAGCTCGTTCTCACTGCCCTATTGTTGCACTTAAAATGAATGCAGCAGCAAATTTTCTCATCAAACCTATTTTTCCTTCCAGTGAAACTTGTGCATGTATCATTCAGCAAAAGTCGGAGGAGGAGGCAGTCAGTGGAGGTGTACTTGATGGGTCCTCTGGGGCCATCAAATCATATAGAATTGAGAGTTTTGGGCATTTTTATACTGAACTTCCTCAAGACCTTTTCCATCTGCAAATGTGCAGTCTTTCCCTCTATCTTTGAATAATGCTTTGTGTAAGAGAATATTCTGGATGGCAGCAAATGAACCTTCAGGCAGCTCTAGAGAATGCAATGCAGAAAACAATGGGCTGAAACAAAGTTGATTTCTCCTCCAAACCCTCTCATGGCTTTTGATTGTCACTGCCTATTTGCTTGCTGTTTCTTTTTTCTTTTGGAAGAAATTCGGTTTGTTAACCAGATTATCTTCATTGTGATATGATAAATGATTGCACCTCAGTTGCCAATAGTCCACGATGCCTGGAAAATAAATCTGTGAGTCCAAGTTGTTCTAACAATTTGCTGATTTCTTCAGGGAAATGTGAACAAAATTAATATGATGCTTATGTAATCACTTACTAAAGCTATCACTAATTTGCATCCTGGTAGTGAAAGGAGGAGATAAGAAGAAGTGGCATAAATTACAGTAGTGTTTTTCTCTATACATCTTTCTGGAGCCTGAGGGTGCCTGCTGGCAGCTGCAGAGGCGTGCCTCTGAACTGAACTGCAGTCGCACTGTTGGAGAGGTGATACAGCTGGGCTGATGAGTGTTGACAGACACGTGCTGGCTTGTGCCGGGCCAGCCCTCCTTCCCCATGGCCCTGGTCTCTCCCTGCTAGGAGGTTGTTAGAAATGGCCAGTAGGAATTTCTGTGGGCTTATTGTGAAGCAGCTGTCAGGGACAATCCAGCCCTTCCTGCTCTGGTGCAGAAATCCTGCCCATCCTGGCAGGAGTGTCCCTAGCATGCATAAGTCATCCAGACTGAGTGCTATTTTCTATACCAAGGCATATATTCATCCTCCTCAACCCCTGAATTTTGTTTGTTTTGTTTAAGATTTGTGCACAAATGAGGGTATCAGCATTGATAGTGGTGAGGCTGCAACTCAAGCCCTGTGTCCAGTTGTGAGCTCCTCACTACAAGAAAAATATTGAGGTGCTGGGGCAAGTCCAGAGAGGGGCAATGGAACTGGTGAAGGGTTTGGAGCACAAGTCGTGTGAGGAGCAGCTGAGGGAACTGGGGTTGTTGAGCCTGGGGAAAAGGAGGCTCAGAGGAGACCTTATCAGGCTCTACAACCACCTGAAAGGAGGTTGTAGCCAGGTGAGGGTCAGTCTCTTCTCCCAGGCAACAAGTGACAGGACAAGAGGAAACGGCCTCAAGCTGTGCGAGGGGAGGTTCAATCTGGACATCAGGAAGAATTTCTTCATGGAAAGGGCTGTTAAACTCTGGAAAGGACTGGTCAGGGAGGTGGTGGAGTCACCATTCCTGAAGGTGTGCAAGAAACTAGTGGATGTGACATTAGTGCCATGGTTTAGTTTACAAGGTTGTGATCAGCCAAAGGCTGGACTTGATGATCTCAGAGTATATCCCAACTTAAAAGATTGGGATATACTGGCATATATATGGTTGCCAGCATCTGGCTGCCTGCAGCATTGGGACCAGAGAAATCAAGAAGCTTGTGACAGCAGCTGGGGAACATGACTCTCCCAAATTTGCTGCATGGCATGAAAGCAATGTGAAAAGTACAATTGCTTTTCAAGCTAAGTAATGAAAAGCCTCTGCCTTTTAATGTTGTTATCTTAAATGGTGGTACTGGTTGCTGAAACATGTTAAAAGGTGTGGGAGGAGTGTTTGCTTAAAGCTCCACACTTCTCTTCAGGACTGCTCTTCGGACTTTCTGTCCCCAGCCACCATGGAGCACTGTCAGCCTACTTTCCTGGGTCCCTCTCCCATTCATTCTTCTTTCCCTCCAGAGCTGGAGGTGAGCTCACACTGCAGCCCTTCCCTCAATGGGAATATTCATTTGAGCTTTCTTCCTAATATGTAGCCACCTAATGCTCTTACACCTGAAGCCTCCATCTGTGTTAAATTTAACTGGCAAGGACAGCAACAGGATCAAAAACTTTTGAGAGGCATATGGGATTAACAGATATAAACAGTGTTGTTACAGAAGACTATTTTTCTTAGGAAGTCATGATAAAAACAAGGTTAACATATTATTTCACAGTGTCGTCTCTATTCTGAAGGCATGTCTGTACCGGCGAGTGTGGTGCCTCACTGGGACCTGAGCAAGCTCCAACTGAACCTTCACGTCAGTGACACAGCGTATATGGGGGTAAGTTTGAATCCAGGCAGTATGTCTTCTGTTTGGGGCAGCTGTGAGATTTCTGGCTGGGGAGCTAGCTTATCCAGAGTTAGACTGAGTAAGCTTTCCAGCACATTGCATTGTGCAGTGCAGACATACCTAAATAGTTAATCTGAATAGTAGAATTCCCTTGAAAGCTGCTCTCCAAGTGTGGATTAGAGGCCAAATTTGGGGTAATTTGAGCAAGAAATTTCCAAGATGCAACCCATTTTTAAAAAACTCATATGGCATCCAAATGTTATTGCTGTTACAGTACACCGTTTACTGGTTGCTTACACCTGGACATCACACATTCCTCTCTGGGCTGTTATCAGATCATCCACTTGAAGTATGGTGGTTGATACCCAAGAACACTTAGGGAGAGAATACTAGAAAAAGTTATTGGGGTGCAGACTGGTTCTCTCTGGATTAAGGTGAGAAGGTAAAGGAAATTGGGGTTAGGTGCATAGCAGGACACGGTTTATAAGCAGCTGGGGGGCTTGCTGGCAGCTCTGGGGATATGAATTGTAGCACTGCTATGTTTCCACCTGCTGTCTGCAGGAGCTTCTTGTCAAACTTCAGCCCTAACAGCAAAACTGTCATTCTCAGAGTCAATGTTTCAATGGGCTCTGAAACTCCCACACATGCTCCATCTGTTCTGAAAGTTGCTATGCCTTAGAAGGGAGAGAGGATAAATTTATTCTGGGGTCACTTGACAAGCATGTTCTGTAGATACTGTCTGCCCCACACACATATGCTTTTCGTATGCAGATTGGTCTAAAACTCCAAATGGCCCAACCCCATTAAGCCCAAATACTGATTTGCTGCAGAAGGTGTGTTTGGTTGAGAGGCGTTGTCCTTCTGTCAAAGGGTCCCTGAGGTATGGACCACAGAAAGAGAGCTGTGTACAGCATTCGCTGAACAGTCACGTCTTCTTCCATGCATAGCAGGGGTAAAAAATAACCACCAAATCCTCCACAAATAGGCTCCCTGACCTTGCACCAGTCTTCATGTATATCATGTTCTCACAGTCCAAATGCTTCACTGACTGTGTTCAAAGGGACTTGACATCTATTATTTCTTCAGAAACTCCTTGATGAGGGACACGTGACCCAACACTGAACTCCCTGTGGAGTCTACTGGGCCAAGGTGGGCACAGCGCTGGCAGAGATGAATGTTCCTGTCTCAGTGCAAGCTCACCCCATGTTGCTCTTGGCCTCCTTTCCCAAAGCCTTCCTGCAGTGGCTTGCAGGAGTGAGTGTTGCCCTCTGGATGCTCTGATCCTCTTCCATGCAGAAGACTTCTGTTGGCATGAGCAACACCAAGGAGAAGTGTGAGAACGGGAAGAGTGCTCATGTATGCAAGTTTTGGGCAGGTGTCCTGCATGCCAATGATGGCATTTCCCCGGCCCTTTTCCTGCTACAGCTCTTGCAGGTGATGCTGGGATGTGATGGCTGATTGGGTGGGAGCCATCATACTACATAGGAAAAACAACACTGCTGTCACATTTTTGAAGCACCTGGAAAATGAATGCTATCAGGTTAATGGTTCCTAGTACTTTCCAAAACATGAACTCACTGCTTAAAGACTTGAACCATAATTTCCTTAAACCTCTCTGTACTGGGAAATTTGAGATGTGCCTTCCGCAATACCAGTTTCACAACAACCTTAACTCTTCCTCTAAAAGAAATGATCCTCTAGACTTTGTGAGAGTTTGTCAGAGTGCCCCATTCCCAAACCTGGGGACAATAAAGTGGGATGCAGTTCCCTTGCTTGGGAAAAAGGCTGAGCTGAAGTCAAATGTGATGAAGGAGGAGCTCAGTCCTGTGTGTCCTTGCTCACTTGTCCCACCCCAATGGAGTATGGACTCCACAGATGCCCACAATGAGGGCAGAAGATGAGGGCATAAAGAGTGCCTACACCTCTGAACTCCTCATTCCTCAGCAGGCAAAGAGATGGAGCTCTTCCAAGTCACTTCCATTTGCTCCTGGATCATCTCAAATGCAGAGAAGCAGTGTTTAAAGATGCACATAAATCATTAAATAGACAAACAAGCTATAAAAAACATGTGCAAACAAACCCTGTACCATGATCTGTACGTATAGTTTGAGGTTATAAAGCTAACACCAATGCATTAGCTACAAAAATATATCCAGCACTGTGCTGGAGATCAAGATAATCTGTGTTGGGAAATACTACTCTTTATCCCATGAGCTATTGTTATTGGCCTAAAAAAATGCTCATTACCATAGTTACATGGAAGTTTTCAACCAGAGCTAAAGTTCAGGCAGCCAAGACTTAGAAATGCTGGCACAGTTTGTGGAGCAGGAATGCCAATTTCATCCCTGTTTATTCCAGTGGTTTCGTATTATATGCTAGCAGCCTTTATAATTTGAGAGTTTTGCCAATTCCCTTCACTTTTCCTTGTGTTTATCAGGAGTGTATCCTCTTGGGTCTTTGGGAGACTGTATGAGAGCAGCCTGGCCTGGTGGAGTAGTGGGACAGGAGCCAGCACTGAGGGCTGTGGCACTGGGCACCTACCTGGGGTCTTCCGGAGCATCTCTTCCAGCAGTTTGTGTTTCCACCTACTACTTGTTTTGCTGTTTCCAGCACTTTACCCCTGTCACTCCTCAGCTGCTTTGTGCTCTCCAAGACATATTAAACAAAGGATGTCACCAGGTGAAATCACACATCAAGTATCTCTTTCCTGCCTCAGCAGAACCTGCAAAGTGTGCCGTTATCTGGGCGTCTCCAGTAAGGCACCCTCCTCTGGAGTGACAGCCTCCACATTAGTGCTGGATCCTGAGAGAGCAGGCCTCCCACTTTGCCTTCAGACACTGAGTTTTAGAAAACAGAATATTTTGTTAGACTCTGAGATGAAATAACTGCTACAAGTTTATAGCACTTGGAGGGCCTTCCCAATAGGGCTATTTGATTTCCTTCTTTGATTACTCTTGTACAATATTGTATTGCCTGCTGTGGCGAGTGCACATGCAGCCAGCCTTTGGGAGCCTGGTGAACCAGCTGGAATGTGATTTCCAGAACCTTTGGCAGGGAGAGAGATGCAGCCTTGGTGCTGCTCCCACCACCTCACCTTTTCACCTCCTGTCTCAGAGATCACAGGTGAAGGATGTTCCTAGTTTGGGTTTGTTGTTATTTTTCCCACACTGTAGTATCAGAGAAGAACCCAGAGCAGATGGTGCTCTTTGATCTGTGAACTAGGGATGACTATAAACAGGCTAGCAGAAACCACTGTTATACAACTATACAAATGTTTCAAAAATGTGCAAAAAACCAGGAAGGTGGGATTAAGATATACCCCAAATGAAATGGTTGTGTTAGACTGGATGGATTTGGTTCGTGCTGAAGTCTTTTGTGCCTTCAGCCCACAAATAATATTGCCAGAGAGTAAGAGGCTGAAAATTTCTGGTTATGTTTGTAAAAGCTATCACTTCAAACGCATTGATCTGGCCCAAAGAGCACAGGTGTGTTGGCACCAGTGAATACAGTCTTCTGCTAGTTACTAAACAATTTGGGCCTGTTTCCTCATGTTGCGACACATTGAAATACTTGGTAATGTCTGACGTCTGACTCATGGCCATTCTATGGATTTACTTGAAGACAGGAGATACAAGACTGAAAGGGAATTTTCTGTATTGAACCAAAGGGACAGCTCAAGGGAAGCCTGCAAGGGTTCAGTGCAGGAGAACGGCTGGGCTTTGGGTTGCACACCCTTAGGAGCAGTGCTGTTTTGTCATATCTGATTTCCATGGACGTAACCCAGGAGTGTCACTCCCAAAGATTTGCGTAGCAGCTTGAATAGGGATGCATTTTTATCTGTGGCTGTCTGCAGATTAAAAGGTCAGCTTTTGCATCACTGGGTACACAAGTCATTTAGTACCATGAAATGTTTCACCAGCTTATAGTTTAAACATCAGTTTCCAGCCCTGAATCAGGGGTTCAGCAACATTGCCTTTAATTAAATGGCACTAGCAAGATTAAATTTGACCCCATGCGTGTAAAAAGTTAATAAATTAAAGTTTTATATCCCCAGTCATGCAGGGTAGGGTGAAAATAGGTAACCTGGTTTTAGGGAGAATGATTATTGCCTTCTCCTTTCATGACTTAGACTTTGGGATAGATGATGTACTTCAGTGGCAAAAGGAGGAGGAATCCCACTCTGAAGTACCAGCCCTCCCACCTGTGATAAAGGCAGGTTTGTTGAGGGCCAAGAGAGGCCCCACTTCACTGGAGAGTCGCACTTTCCTCAGAGGTGGTCATGCCAGAGACACGCTGGGGAAAGACACATCCCAGCCAACATCTAATTGAGGAGAGCACTGGTGCATTACTTCACCCAGCAATACCCCCACTAATTAAAATTTCTACAGAGTAACACAAGAAAGAGATTGTGTTAAATATTTCAGAAGCTGTAAAAAATGCATTAGAGGAGAGGCTTTTGCAGGCTGCAAGTGCTGTTCCAGCCACCCTGCACACCCGGGTCCTGCTTGAACTCCCTTGATGCCAAGGGGCGAGTATGTGACCAGTTCTCAGCCCACAGACCTGTTACAGGAAAAACAGGTTCCGCTACGGGGGAATTAATTTAGTTTACTACCAATCAAATCAGAGGAGGATAATGAGAAATAAAAGCTAAATCTAAAACCACCTTTCTCCCACTCCTCTCTTCTTCCCAGGCTCAACTTCACTCCTGTTTTCTCTGACCTCTTCTACAAGCAGCATCAGGGGACTAAGAATTGAGGTTGCAACCAGTATATCACATGTAGTCACTGCCATTCCTTCTCCTTAGGGTGAGGTCTCCTTATGATCATTCCCTGCTCTATTGTGGGTTTCTCTCTTCACAGGGTCACAGATCCTGCCAGGAGCCTGCTCTAGCATGGGCTTCCCACAAGGTCACAGCCTCCTTCAGGTACACACCTGCTGCAGTGTGGGATTGTCCACGGGATGCAGGTGGATATCTTGGAAAAGCAAGAATGCTGTAGAAAACTGAAGACCCCAGGGGCATGTAGCCTAAGTCAGAAGGCCCTTCAAATGAAATACATTTGAAAAATTAGGTTATCTGATGATCTGTGGGAAATAAGAGTTGAAATATACGATGCTTGAACTCACATTCATGTTGGGAAAAGAATGTGTGCATGCAATGAATACATCATATTCAATCGACTTTTCCAGAAATATGCACTTGAACAAAAGTATTTGCTGGAAGAAAGGCCAGAAAGAAGGCTATTTACATCTGCTGATGCAGACAGAATGATTCAGGGTAATGCTGCAATCAGAATAATCTCTCAGAGACATACTACTTTGATAACGGCAAGAATACAAGGAAAAATGGCTTAATTTTTCTGCTTGAGAGAGAGAGCAGCAGTCTGTGGTAAGGCTGCTAAACTAGAAATATCTTCTTGATAGCAATCGTATCTGCTCAGGTTTCTCTTGCACCTTGCAGCTGTCTTGGCACAGCTAAGAGGTCTCCTGATGTAGTGAGTTCATGGCAAGATTACACCTTTGCAAGCAGTGGCAGATTCAGACATGCTAATTGCACTGTGGGGCTCAGGGTGAGAGGGGAGCCTGAGGTTGAGAGCCCAGGGGAAGTCTGGCCTCCCTGAATGCAGAGCTTCTGCCTACATGGAAATGAATTAGGTGCAGACTTGAAAAACAGATGTCTGCATTTGTGTTTGATTATGGCTTCATATCTGCAAGGGATGTTGCAGGGAAGCTGGATCATCACCTTTAGAAGAAGGTATATAAAAAGACTCTATCAACACCAGCCCTCGTGGTAAGACAAATAGAAATTCACACAGGATTTCCTGTCAAAAATTAAATCCTGACAGAGTTCAATCCTGTATTTTCTTTCAAATACTTAGTATTTTTCATATTCCCTTACTAGTATTAGGTGAAGAATGACATTTACGTGTAATGAAGATGTGGATCCTTGTGCTTATGTTTGGGGTTTTTTTTCCAATTAGTTTAGTTCCTTCTTGCTGTTTCAGTTACTAGTTGTAAAATTTGATTGTCTGCTAGAAAATGTGTTTGCTTCTGCATTTGATCCTGGATTCCCTAAAAGCACTCAGCACAGCTGTGCAACATGGAAAGAGTCTACAGGTCAGAAAACAATGTCACCTCTGTGAGCTGCCTGCAGCTCTCTGCGTGTGAGCACAATTTGGAGAAAGCAGTGGCCTTTGCCTGCACAATAATTTCAGCAGAAGTGAACCAATTTTTAACCACAGTACTGTTCTGTGTTGTATTTAATGTTCGTGCTGCTGATGAGAGGTCTCCACTCACTGCCTGTTTTCCTGTTCTGTTACTCTCATGTCCTTCTTTATAGACCTGGCCACCTATCCTCAAAATATTTGTGCCGTCACAACATAAGGTAACAATGGCAATTCCTAAAAAGTTATTCTATTTGGAGGAAAATGCTCATGAGCATTTCTTTTATTTGTATAACATCAAATAGATCCAACTGTTACTTGTCTTTAGAAGCACTTCTGGAACAGAAGCATTCATCAGTTACCTGGGTATAATGTCACTTATAATATGTTAATAACAGAGAAGTGGAGGAGCAATCCCTTTAAAAACTGTTCTTGAGCCAACATATTTCTGGAATTGAATCCTCTCTAACTTTCAACAGAACACACTAACAGCAAACTTACTTCTAGAAAAACCGAGTATGAAAATGGAAGCTTGTCTGCTCTTTAGCTCTTTCACTTCCCTGTCCTTTTCCTGCTCTGAGTCTTACAGGTACTACAGACCCTTTACAAGAACTCAGTGACAAACACACTTCCTGGAACCCTGGAACAGTATTTAATCTCAATAAGCACTAAATGTATATGATAGCAGGTTTTACATCCAGATATCTCTTGAACGTGTTTTCCTCATTTTACAGTGAAGTGAAACTTAGAATGGTGCCAGTTCTAAGTTTAATAGTAAAGACCATGGGTCAACAAGCATGGAGAAAAGTAACGAGAAAACAAGGAAAGGAACTGGGGACTTCAGGTGGTATTTCTAACACTTGACACACAGGGTAGTTTAGCCAATAGTGGAAAAGATTGTGTAGGAGAAACTGCCTTTATTAGTACAAGATGGATCCTTATTCTTCCTGAGAAACAGTAGCACAAGGTGGTAAGCATGATCATCTGGACTGTGTAGAAATAGAAAGTTGATAACTTGCGCAAATCCAAGGTTCCACACTTTTAATTTACAAAAAAAAGAAGAAGACTTTTACTAGCACCTAGGATACCCTAGAAGTATTCTCAAAGCTCTTAATTTCTGCACTTGGTAATAAATGTCCCTGGACTTGTGATAAATGTAACTTCACTCTCATCTTAACAATTTGTTTTAAAGACCTGATCAAACTAAGCATGCTCACACGGCATTGGTTTGGTGCAAAATCTTAATTATTCAACAGTATGATGGAGTTCATAATGCCAACATGAAATGTCTGTGTTTAACCTGTACAAAATCTGACTTCCCACTAATCAGTTCTTAGGAGGAAACCCTGATCCCCACTGATGTCAGTGGCAAAACTCACAGTGACCTTAACATTTATGTATGATGGAAATAATTGAATCAGAGCAAGCTGACTGATTTTTCCATGGAAGCATAATTTATTAAATGATTATTTTACTCATTGATTCTCTGACTCAATGAAATTTAAATATTTTCAATTTATTTTGTCCTTGCCATCATGACTATTCAGTGGAAAAACCTGTGAAAACTAATCCTAGTCATTAGGTTGGTGATTTTTTTGAAAACTGAACTTAAAACAGTCTGTGAAAGCCTAAGAGTATAGATGTTAATTGCAAGCTAATTGCAATGGAAATGCACATAATACTTTGACTCTCCTTACAGTTGGAAGATTGCTGGAAGATACTCTGAAGTCTTTGAATTTACTCCTATTCTAAATCAGCCACAAATTCCAACAAAAAATTGTTTTGGGGCTATGAATGACTTTTAAATACTCCCAGTTCATATGGGGGAGCATGTCATAAGATTTTCGTTCACCTAAGTGAAGGATTTGGATTTGTCAAACCTGATACCCAACTTAGTTTGTCATGTGCCACATGACATTGTGTAGCAGCAGGTACACAGTGCTCTGCTGCTGCACAATGTGAACTTTTGACTAACAGAACCTAAACCCAGTGCGTGGATGGTGATGAATTCAAAAGGTTGTAGCAAAGTCAACAATTCACTGAGGTGATTTTAGAAATCTCTTAAAAAATACGTATGGAAAAGCCTTTGTAGAGAATGGCAAGGAAATTTCTAGGAAGAAATACTGATTTCCTCTGCCAGTTTATTGTGCTGAAATACATATCCTCATATGTAGAAAATGTCTAGTATATTAAGGGAATTAAAGCTACATGTGAATAGGAAGGAGAAGGTAATAGTCTCAGAAAATAAAGAATGTACCTTAGGGTACCACTCCTGTTTATAAATAAAATTAAGTTTACTAATTTTCTTATACATATTTTCCTTTATAAAGGGGTGTAGGGGAGCTATCCAAACATTCTGAAGCTGTGGAATGAAAATATTTCCCTGACATTCCTTTCAGTCTTTTTTCAGTGCTGAAATGTTGGTTCAGTGGATGTGGCCTGGCCCCTGCAACAGCACTGGACTGGTCTGGCCTGGTCTGTTCCCATAACTGAAACTCTCTGGTCATCTCTCCACATGCCTGTTACTGTATTTGTCATTGTTTACATCTATTTCATGTAGCTGTAAATGAGCCTTTACTTCATTTAGGGGTATTTAGATATGGTGAAACGACAAACAGTGTTCAGGTCTTTCAAACACAGGAAGCCAGGACAAGAAGAGGAGTGTTTAATAGGGTCTCACAGGAAACAGTCTCCTTGGAAATGGAGATTTATTTACAAACACATCAAACAAGAGGGACCCTCAGGCCCTAGGGCAGAGGAAGGGTGCCTTTTTTTCCATAAACATCATCTCAACATCTCCTATCAGACCACCAGCAGGGCTAGGGTTGAACAGAGCTGTCCAGTGGGTCCTCTTCGGCTGACTCATAGTGGGTATAGTGGTGATGCCGCTCCTGCCAGAAGGGATGCTGAGGGCTGGCACCTTGTGCCTTCCTCGTGGTACAGCTACAGGGCACTAGTGGAAACCTTTGCTGGCTGGATACCAGGTATTGTGGAGGATTCCTGTTTGCTGTGCTCATGACAAATATTTGGAGAATATCTGGACTCAGTTTAGGCAGGCGCTTGTTGAAGATGGATATTTCAGAAAGAACATATGTACTGGTGAGATGTCTTAAAAACAGAAAGAGAAGAATGTTAGTCCAGACCAGGGGTTCAAAGGCTTTGAATTTTGAAGAAGCTCTAGTCATTATCTGAGCTTTGCTGTACCAGCTGTCTTCTCAGTGTTGGGACTTTGCTGGTTTCTTCACAAGAAGCATTCAGAGAAGTGGAGGGGCACAGATGGTTTAGAAACAGAGTGACCACTCATCTGGTGACTGGTCATCATAAACTGCAAGATGACTGGACACACTAATTGAAAACATCCAGGCTCAACATAGGTAGTACACAACTGATAAAAGTCACATTATTTAATTCTTTTCTGCCTCCCAGGGTTACAATGAGAATCCATCTTTTGTTTTGTTCTGTCCCAGAGGAGAGGGATATCAGTCTTTGGGTCACCAAACTGCTGTATGTGGAAGGCTCTCTGTGGCCAGTGCCTTCTGAGAGAAGGCTCATCTCCTCTGCCTCTGCTATGCAGCAAGCCCTGAGGGTGTGAATACTTTCTATGCATCACTAAACCTGTCCACTTTTTTGTTTTGCCTTTTCATTGTGTTTCCCTGCTATTTTTTCTCCAGGTGTTGGCAGCAGCCAGGCCCAGATCAGGGGAGGTGATTCAAGACGATCACTGAGCTGAGAGAACTCTGGCTACCACTGACTGCAGCAGCCTCCTCTGCCTGCCATTAACGTTAACATTCATCTTTGCTGGAAGCAGTGCTAGGGGTCTCTTGACAGACTCCAAAATCCCTTGCCACTGTCTTTTCACCTGTGCACCAGCTGGAGTGCCTCTACCCATTTTTGGGGCAATTGCAAAATCCAGGTATCCCAGCTGTTGGAGCCATAGCTGTTGCTGAAGAAGGCGATGGCTCCTGGCTCAACATCTCTCCTTGCAAATCTCAAGCTCTTCCCAGCCACTGGCTGCATGGAGAGCTTTGCTTTGGCGAGGTCTGAATTAGGACTCCGCAGTTCAGACCTGCACGTGATATTCATCAGGCTGTGACTGCTCAGGTTTTCAAGTGTTTTGACACCTTCCAAGAGCCTTTCAGTGTAACATAATCTGGTAATGAATTTCACAGAGAGGTGCAAAGGATGCAAATAAGCAACTCCCCACCTACTGCTGCTGTCTATATTCATTAGTGAGACAGATTGCAGAATGTCCACACAACAACATGAAAAAGGTAAAATGCAAGCAGGCAGGAAAGAAATTAAGCAAGTAAATTTATTCTGTATTTCTCTGTTTTAGAAAACAATCAAAATAGCAGTATTTATCAGTGACCTGCCATTTTCCTTTCTCACTAATTGCTTTTTTCAAATGGAAGAATTGCTTAGAATTGTGTTGTGTAGAAAATAGGGACATTTCAAAGCTGCATTCCAGGTGAAGGGGGACTGAGATGGAGCGTGATTCCCATTCCTGCTGCATGCTGCCTGCAGGACTGATTGCCCACTTCCCAGCAGCAGCCCCTAAAGAAGGACCAGCTGTCCAGGTGCCTGCCCAGCCCTCGGGGATGTGCAGCACCCAGCTGGCAGGCGCTTGATGCCTCCAGGGTCAGTCTCTATGATGGGTTGCATCTTGGCTTCCAGTTGCAAATCAAGATCAGGTATCACATCTATGTCACGACTGTCTCACAGCAGTGCTTTTCACTGAAAATCCAGCATGTATGAGGGCAATTTTTGTGTTGCAGGTGAAATATATTAAGGCTTTTTCACCAGATGGGAGGATCACAGGAGAACAGGGTGGGTATTTGTGATGAGACTCAAAATGACTGACATGTGAATGTTGCACATTCAAATTAAAAAGCTTTCAAATGAATCAGTGAAACCCTCCCCCCTCCCTTCCGCCATACAGATTTGCACAATCTGGTCAACAAGAGTGACCTGATCTGGTGCTTTCAGCCATTATCCGCCATGGAATTAATGGGTGATTGAGCCATCATCATCCTGCCAAGACTTAGTGAAGTATCATTGTCAGGAGCTGGTGACCATCTGTTCAGCAGACTTGTAGTAAAAAAGCATAAAGAAACTGAAATAGGGGAAAGCAGAATAAAACCACAACATTTCATGACTTCATATTTTGATATTTTGAACTTAAAACAACTACATGCTTATGATTTTCATCAGAACATTTTTCCCAGACTATTTTGAAAGACAGTATCATAAATAACCCTAATGAGATTTTCAGAAAAGGCACTTTCTTTAGTTGGTATATAACCTACATAAACAAATCACAGACAAAACATAGCTGTGTACTTTCAGTATTAGATTTTTTTTCTAAGAAGAATGTGTAATTATATACATTTCTGCCTTTCAAAATTTTTTTTTCTAATAAATGCCCTGCTCAAACTTCACTCTTTAGTAGAGTGGCTTAATGGTTTCTCAAAGACTAAACCCACTGCAAAGCAGCTTTACCCATCCCAACCCAACTCAAGATACTTCCCAAAATTTAGGCATATGACTTAAAATATGTCCTTATAAGGGAAACAATTATAATGACAGGTTTGTTACGAAATGCAGATACCAGCTGAGGTAAAACTTGTTTTGGTCCTTCCAGGTGAGATCACTTGAAATGGTGGATCAGAACAGAGTCCACAGTACCCTTAAATAAATATTATTTACATCTGAGGAGCAATATTCAGGAATGTCAGCAGTTCTAACTGACAATTAGAAAGGCATTGCCAAGTCTGGGTAACGAATCAGTTATTAGTAGAGGAGTCAGACAGTGCTAATCTCTTTACCAGCTAGTCAGCACTTTCAAACAGCCTGTGGAGATGGCAGATGCTGTTTACTTAGCACAGACATCTCATCTACTCTTTTAGCAATGCTGGAAACAGTCAGTGGTCAAGAAGCCATGTTGGTCCCTCTGATTAAGATACGTGTTTGAGTGTCCACTTCTTCACAGAATGCTTTTCTCTCTTTATGCGGTCTTTGTGAAGTTGCATTGTTTTGGATATCAAGATTCCTTCTTCATTGACTTGGGAGATTTGTTTTTAAAAATAATCCCAACATACCTGTCTCTTTGGCTTTCCTGGGTGGAGAAAATGTTGCAATAATGTGGTTGGGACAGTGCAGTCTCACTAGGTCTGCACAGCACAGCAAGCCCACACCCAGAGCACTCCTGGTCCAGCCAGGATGTTGCTGCTGAGGACAGGGACAGGGGCTGGGGATGCTGCTCTGTGGAGAGACATCCTGGGCTGCACCTAGCCGATTGATACAGATGCAGCCATTGTTTGCACCTGGAAAGATTTTCAGGTGGCTAATTCTGGGGCTTCTCAGCACACAGAGGTCAGGGCCCTGGGAGGCAGAAGGGTGAAAGCAAGGCTGTGCCAGCACCCACAGTGGCCGCTTGGTCTCCTTCCTCAGGGGCAGGCCACACCTCCACCGTGTGCCAGGGCTTGAAGCATCAACACAGCCTGAGTGCCAGCAGGCCAGCATTGTCTGCCGCAGTGGCTCTGTTTTCTCAGCAGGTTGGCCTCTTAATAGTCAAGATTTGATTTATTCTTGACTTTTTAGCCAATGCTCCCTGCACCAGAAAGGCAGGATCAGTTTTTGCACATGAGGCTTCTCCTGAAATCAGTGTTGCACCAGCCTCTGGTGGCAGGGAGCACGGGGACATGTGCATGTAAGCACGCACTTACAGGCACGCTACACACAAGAGCCAGGCACGGGTCTTCCAGGAGCGAGGAGCAACCCCAGTACCTGGGGAACTGAAGAAAATCTTCTTGTTTGGGGAAATAGCAAACTCAGGAATTTAACTGCTGCTTTATGTAAATACAAGTTGACAAGCAAGTGGTGAATGAAAATTGCTCCCTGGTCTCCTTGCACTCCCCAGACAGTCCATCCCAGGGGCAGAGTTGTGCAGGGGTGACTCACTAATTCCCTTACTAGAGAACACCTCCCAGTTTATTTCCTTTCATACAGCTGTTTTGCAGCACCTCGCTGCAGAATGGGGTCTTGCACTGCACGTTCACTGTCCCTCATGGCTTAGAAGCAAAATAATTTCTCCTGATTCTGTATTATCTCTGGCATGAAATTTGTTGCTTGGGGTTTAAGTCTCACTTGTATTTGCTGTCCCACTGCTGAGGCTGCTACCCGTTCCATCACATGTATGGCTGGAGTGACATTGAGGTCACCAATGGTGACAAGTGTGTCACCAAAACTGTCTCAAGACTATTTGACAACTTCCTGACAGCAGATAGCAGGGCTAAAGCTGCTTCAATTACATCCATCGATTTTGAATCCGTGATTTCTTTATTCACAGTACAGTTAAAGCAATTTTGACAAATCTCTTCAGTTTCAATCCCATTTTTTTCATCCCTCAACTCCCTCTCTTTTCCTTAGAGACTTGAATCATGTACCTGGGAGAGCTTAGAGAGGTAAAATCATAGAATAGTTTGGGTTGGAAGGGACCTTTTAAAGCTCGTTTATTATACCACCCCTGCAATGGCAGTGACATCTTCCACTAGATTAAGTGGGACAAATCGTGGGTTTGTACAACATGGTGTCAGGCTCATCACTAAAATATCATTACGAAGAAATTACCTGGCTGAGAGCTCTGCAAACCCCTTTTCTGTCCAGCAAGGCACAATTTCTCTGGTGCAGAGCTCTACAGATTACATCTAGGACTGCTTTGTGTGATACAGCTTATGGTTAAGTTGGCCATAAAGGCTGTGAGTGGAGAAGGACACCCAGTTTAATCTGTTTGGCTTGGAGCTAACTGGACTTGCAAAAGGCAATAAATGCATGTGTATCTGTCCCTGGAGCAGCTTTGCTCACTATTACTCTATCTCAGGGCTCCTTCAATTAAATTGAGCAGCTTTGGATTACAGATAACAATGAAGCCTTGGGAGCTAAGATCTTCAGCAGTGTCAAATGTACATTTAATTAAAAGTAATAGCTGCTGCAAGCTTACTCATGAGAACACATAATGTTCCATAAAACATTATCTTCCAAATGTTCCCTGTGCATTTATTATTCTCATTTTAACAGATGGATCCTTTAATATTTTAAACTTGGGAAGACATTTATTGGAATGCATATTTAAGATCTGTATCAGCTAGGAGGTTTTTGGGGTTTTGGACTTTTTTAAACTGAAACCATGTATGTTCATGTGCATAAAAGATATTATTAATTTCCCCAACAAAACCCAGGAGAAAACCAAACTCAAATCATAGGGTAGTGAATGGATACAGATGGTAACCAAGACAGTTTCTTGTGTTGTCTGTGTGGTAATAATATATACGTGTACTGTCCAAAAAGCTCTTTGTCCAGAAAAGGGTTTATCTCTTTCTAATGGAAGGCTAGACAGACATAAATTGTTTCAGTGACCTTTTGCCCCATGATATTGCTGAATTATGTTGGAGCGGAGGTGGATTTAGGGATTTAGTAAATGGTAAACCCCTCTGACCTTAATTACTCTAATGCCTCTTTTAATCCCATCAGAGCTATGCAAATGAAATGCATTTCCTGCCTTTAGAATGAAGATTGCTTGGTCAGTTTTAAGCTGCAACCAGAGCAGATAATGTTAAAACTGTAGCAGGAAGACATTCTGGCCACCTGTTGGTGAATCCTGCATGGGTGTGATGCAGCACTGTGCTGGAGAGTCTCACTTGGCCAGCCACAGGGAAGGAGCTGTGTGGCTGCTTCATCTCTCCTGCCCATTGAGCTCATGGCGTGGATGCCACCAGAGAGCCCACCACAGTGGGTACTCAAGCTTCACTTCTTTTGACCTACTTCCACACAAATATTCAGGGCTAACCTACAAGCTGATAGTGTGAAGGGCATATACGCATGTGTGTATATGTGTCTGTGTGTGAGCAAGGCAAGTGCTATTAAGACATAAGGGTAGCTGACATAGAGACTGAGCACAAGTTTTAATTCTGTTGCTCTTTCAAATCTCTCAGACTTAAATGTGTCATCCTATATGTTACATTTTTTGTCCCCCTCCCTGTCCAATATACCTTCACTCAAAAACATATATGCAATTGTCTGGAGTATTGGGCTGTTATAAACACTTCAGTGGATGTCTAGAGATGCAAACATCCCTCACCTTTTCTTGAGTTCCACTGTAGTAGGCAGTAGCCCATGCTCAGCTATTCAGGGTGCTGTCAGTGACCTGGCTGTGCATGTAAGCATGTGCTTAACTCCAAATGGTTGCCTAATCCTGCTGGCTTCAGGATCAATGCACCAAAGCTGCAGATCTGCTTGTGCCAGCAACAGGAAGGACTGCTACCATCCCTATGCCCTGATGTTTCTCCTGTGCCAAACAAGAGAGACAGACCTTGTTTGTCACAGGACAGGCAGGGTGTGTTCCTGCCACACACCTGGCAGCACGCCAGCAGTTCTCAGGGCACAGGCCTGCTGTGTGCTTTTTCTCTCTTTAATGGGCTCATGTTTGTGTTCTTACGGTGAGAGCTGGTGCATCGGGAAAACGTACATCCCTGTTTTTCAGGCTGGAGATAGGACATACTGCACTCCCGCTTCAGTTCCTGTGCGCTTGGAGAAGAAAACATGGAAGTGATTGAATGGCAGTGGCATTGCTATCAGCAGCCTGGGAACAACAGCTTCATCACAGGAGAATGCCTGGAGAGCATTAAATATCTCACCTGTAGGCCGTACACTTCTGTTTAGTAGGCACCATTTGTGGTTTTGATATGCATAGCAAAAAAAACCCCAATGGGTTGTAACCTTTAATTCATGCCATTTTTAGCAACTTTTCATGCCTATGATTTTGCTGAAGGCATTTGCCATTCAAAATCAGTTATACAAGAAATCAGATGCCACAAAAAATTTATTGACCTGGTGATTGGGAATTCCTTGTTCCAAACATCCAACATTCAAAGTGTATTAGTAACACTTAACTAATCACAAAGTAATGCACAGAAAGGTTTCTGCTGTCTTGCTGTATATGCATAATTCCTAAAATAAGATCTTGGCTGCAAGTAGATACAATTATGAGCTTAAAATTAACTGTGGTAAAAGTTCTGTCAGGATTAATTCAAATTTACTTCTCTTTGACAATGTGAGGCCAGTATTTACTGGAGAATTTATAGGAAGCAAATTCAGTAAAGGTCGGAATACAGATGACACTAATTTTGCTTTACTGGGACTAATTTTTTGCAGGATTTTTCAGTTGTTACTCCAGTTCTTTGATCATGTTTAGCTTTGAGAAGGACAGCAAAGAAACTATGGGAAATTAACTCACTACTGAGTCTGATACATACTATAAGCAAAGAAGGAAAGGAAAGGAAAGGAAAGGAAAGGAAAGGAAAGGAAAGGAAAGGAAAGGAAAGGAAAGGAAAGGAAAGGAAAGGAAAGGAAAGGAAAGGAAAGGAAAGGAAAAAGAAAAGAGAAAAAAGAAAAGAAAAGCAATCTACCAATGTTGACTACATTTGGGCAAAGGATATCAAATACTCAAACAGCAGCACATACAAAGCTTTGCTACACTTTACAGCAGGTATATAATAGCTAGATAATGGGTCCATCTTTCTGAAAAAACATTATTTTTTCAATGAATGACATCTGAGATTAATTCACTTGAAGCCCATGAAGAAGTGACAAATCTGTGATCTGAGTTATGACACTTCGATCATATTAAATGAAGATGGTCAACATATCTCTGAAGAAAGTGTTAGCAGTCTGTGGCATCTGGCTGCTGGGCTATGGCACAGAATTGGAAAACATATTAGGAAGCACATGCTACTTCCCAAATGTACACCTCATCTTTGAGAAATGTTGACACTGCTAAGACATCGTTGATAAACTAGACTGAGTAGATTGTTTGCAGCTTCAGAAAAGCTGAGGGGCAGCTCAAAGCCACCATGGTGTTTCTCCACTGCTTGGGGATCTTGCTCGGCCCACTGAGTAGAGGTGTAATGGTGAAACTCAGCATAAGAATGATGCTATTAATCATCCTGAAGCAGATTGCGTCTGGCAGAACACAAGAGCTTGGAGGTGTCACTTGGAGAATAGTTCTGGAATAATTCTGGTTAGACATGCCCAGCTTGCTTGGACCAGGAAAAGCAATGACAGAGCTCAGACACCCAGTCACTTACACTGCTGAACAATGGTCAGGCTGGATGACCTTATCATGTGTGATAGGATTATGGACATCCCTGGGGAAGCACCAGTCACAGTCACAGCCACAGCCACATGCGCAGTGGAAAAGTCAATCATACCCATGCTAAACACAGAATCACAGAATTGTTGGGGTTGGAAGGAATTTCTGGAGATAATCTCATCCAACCCCACTGCCAAGGCAGGGTCACCTAGAGCAGGTTGCACAGGAACACATCCAGCTGGGTTTTGAATGTCTCTGGAGAGGGACATTCCAGGACCTCCCTGAGCAGCCTGTTCCAATGCTCTGCCACCCTGAATATAAAGAATTTCTTCCTCATTGAGGTGAAACTTCTTGTGTCATTGGTCCTTGTCCTGTCACTGGGCACCACTGAAAAGAATCTGGCACCAACCTCTTTGCACCTACCTCTGAGATATTTATATGCATTGATGAGATCCCCTCTCAGTCTTCTCTTCTCTAGACTAAACAGGCCCAGCTCTCTCAGTCTCTCCTCATAAGAGAGATGCTACAGACCCCTCATCATCTTTGTGACCCTTCGCTGGACACTCTCCAGAAGCTCCATTTCTCTCTTGTACTGAGCAGCCTAGAACTGCACACAGCACTCCAGATGTGGCCTCAGCAGGGCCCAGTAGAGGGGGAGGATCAGCTCCCTTGACCTGCTGGCCACACTCTTCCCGAAGCACCCCAGGATCCCACTGGGCCTCCTGGCCACAAGGACACACTGCTGGCTCATTGTCACCTTGCGATCCACCGGGACTCCCAGGTCCTTCTCCGCAGAGCTGCTCTTTAGTGGGGCAGCCCCAGCCTGTGCTGGTACTTGGGGTTATTCCTTCCTGGGTCAGGACCCTGCACTTGTCCTTGCTGAACCTCACTGGGGTTCTCTCCGTCCAACTCTCCAGCGTAGCACGGTCCAGCCCGAAGGCAGCAGAGCCTTCAGGTGTCTCAGCCACTCCCCCAGTTTGTATCATCAGCCAGCCTGCTGAGGGAACCTTGTATCCCTTCATCCAGGTCAGTGAGAAACAAGTTGAGTGAGACTGGACCCAGCACTGATCCCTGGGGAACACCACTGACTGCAGGCCTCCAACTGGATTCTACTCCCCTGACCCTCTGAGCTCTGCCATTCAGCCAGTCCTTGATCCACCTCACTGTCCACTCATCTAAACCACATTTCCTGAGCTTACCTGTGAGGATGTTATGGGACACGGTGTCCAAAGCCTTGCTGAAGTGGAGGCAGACAACATCCACTGCTCTCCCCTCATCTACCCATCCTGCCCTGCCATCACAGAAGGCTGTCAGATTGGTCAAGCATGATTTCCCCTTGCGGAATCCATGCTGGCTGCTCCCGATGACCTTCTTTTCTTCTGCATGCTTGGTGATGACCTCCAGAATGTTCTGTTCCATCACCTTTCCAGGGATGGAGGTGAGGCTGACTGGCCAGTAGTTTCCTGGATCCCCCTCCTTCTTGCCAGTTTTGGAGATGGCAGTAATACTGGCTTTCCTTCAGTCATCAGGCCCTGTTCCTGTTTTCTGTGATTTTTCAAAGCTGATGGAGAGTGGCTCAGCTACAGCATCTGCCAGCTCCCTCAGCGCCCGTGGGTGCAACTCATCAGGGCCTGTGGATTTATGGGTGTTAATTCTGCCTAGCCAATCTCTAAGCCAACCCTCAACAACCAAGGAGAAGTCTTCCTTTCTCCAGCATTCCTCTCTTACCTATGAAGTACAGATCTCCTGAGAGTCTTCCTCACCAGTGATGACTGAGGCAAAGAAGGCATTCAGTAATTCTGCCTTCTCTGTGTCTTCTGTTACCAGGACACCCATTCTGCTTCAGCAGTCGCTTAACATTTTCCCTAATCTTTTTGCTGCTGATGTAGTTGTAGAAGCCCTTCTTGTTTTGTGCTAGCACAGCACCAGAGCTGTGCCAGCCTGAGTTGTCAAGAATAAGCAGAGATCTGCCCATCCATGGTCCAGGCTCTCTCTGTGGTTTGCCTTGGGGGATATTTTTCTATGTAATTTAACATACAGCACCCTGTTTTACTTGTCATGCCTGTGGCAGATGCAGTGGTATTTCCCATTAAAACAGGTGTTCTATCTGCATCACACCATGCTGTGTCAGAGCCTCGCAGGACACTTCTGTGCAGAGCTGGCTGTGCCTTGGGTCGGGAGAAGTGAGAAATGCTGTGAGCATGGGCAGTGTGCTCTCAGTGGTGGTGCTGGCACAGAAGTCACCACTTCACATCAGACCAGGTGGTGAGTGGAGCAGGATGTGATGATCTCCAGAATGCAGGAATTCAAGAGTGCAATTAAAAACAAGGAGCTGAAGAGAACTTCAGATGAGTCAAAAGTAGGAACAGAAAGAGTTCAGATCATTCCGAAAATGCCTGTACACTTTACATTTGTTCACTTTAAGAAGCAGCTCAGTTGAAGTGGTATGTTTCACATTGACCACATCAACTTATCAAGGATAAAACAATGAAGAACAATTGCCTTGTCCTGCTATCCAGATGTGCTGATAGGGCAACTGCTAAAGGAGCAGGCTGTCAATGGATATACTTGACCCCTTACATGAAAGTTTCAGTGGAAATAAAGCAAGAAATTAATGCAAACATGAACAGTGGAGCAAGAGGACATGAGAAAACCCTGTGATCAGGGTCTGTGTCTGAAGCAGCCTCCCTTGGCTGTGCTCCTGGTGAATGAAAGCCCACTGGTGCCTTTTCAGCCATACAGGACCAGGAGCCATGCAGCAGGCATGCTGTTTTTTGAGGAGGAGCTAGTAGGGCTCCAGGGGGGAACTCCAACACATGCACATGTTGCAGTGAGCCATGATAAAGTCCTTTGGTTCGAGGCTCCTGCAACCCAGAACCGCTGAAATTACAGGAAGCACCCCAGAAGCTGTAAGCCATACCTTAGAATTGGCTGCAGTTCTGCCCACCTACCCCTAATCCCATTTGCTGTAGTCCCTTTTCCCTGCATCTGTAACACCCCCCAGTTACTGTTCCATTGGTTACTGTATGTTTTCCAGGCCCGCGTTGCCAGGGTATAAAACCGCTGACTCAACACGTGGCTGGGGGGGACTTCTCCATGGATTCTACTCTTCAATAAACCCTTCTCTCCCCGGCCATCCCCCTCTGCCTATTTCATAGCCTCCTTCGCGCCCGTATCCATCGGCAGCCGAGGCGAACCTGACCGGTGTTTGCCCATCCTCCCATGCCAGAGATCGGCCCGGTCTGACCTCTGTTCGGGGCAGGCAGAAGATTGCTTGGTGCCGGGACACCGAGCTAGCCCAAACGGCACCGAATCATGCACAAATGCACACAGGGTGTGCACGCAAAGGAGTGGAAAAGAGAACCAGCGCTTCAATCGTCACTGTAAATATTCTTTGTGTCCTGGCAGAGACAGATGCCAAATAATGTAAGAAAATGCCAGGTTTCCTGGCCTCTCCCGACTCTGCAGAGCAACTGCCTTGTGTTGCATGTCCTGTCTGTCGCGGCTGTGTCCCTACCAAAGATGAAGCCTGGGTGTAGTTGCAATGAAAAGCCATGGGCTGTAAACAGCTATGCCCAGCCCAACCTCATTACCGGGCAGGGTTGCTCTCAAAGACTGAAAACACTCTGTCTCAGGCCAGACCCACTATTCCACATGACTGTACTCGCACCAGTATCTTTAGGCCAATCTGCTTTAGCAGTTCCTAGACATTGGTGGGCTTTTGCACAGGTCGCCAGCTCTGGCCCCTGTCACAGCATCCTGCTGACCTGGTGCCCTTTGGGAGTGTCTCTGCCAGGCCCAGGCCTCCAAAGAAGACTGGTTGCAGAAGACACACTGTGCCAGACCTGCCTTTTTGCTCTGCTTCAGGCATCATGGGGTGGCTGATGCAGGACTGTTCAGATCGTGGAAAGCAGCTGCCTGGGCTGTTTTCACTTTGCATCCAGATAGCAAATGAGAGGCACAAAAGTCAGTACCACTTCAGCATCCCTTCCCCAGTTTGCTTTTTACCCCAGGAGGTAATAGCTGTGTGGCAAGGTGATGAAGTTTCTGCGTTCTCTCACTTTCTCTTTCCATTTGGTCTTGCCTTCATGATGTGTCTCCGCAGATTTTGTGTTTCCTTAACTTCCAGCTTCCTCTAACAGGTCACCCCAACTTCTACCCATCAGATAATCAAAGGCTCCCTCCATCTCTTTTGTGCTAAGTTAGACATAAGAGACCAGATTTAAAACCAATTTCTTATCTAGATGGCAGCAATTTCATTGTTTTGCTTGGAAAACAGTCCATTTATTGGCTAATTGTTTTTAACACTTTGCCAGTTTGGAGGCAGACTTGCAGGTGCCAGTCTTCCTTTTTTTTCCTGCAGATGAAGGTAGTAGCCTTACCACAAGAAAAATGTTGCACATACCAACTCTGAGAGTGAAACCAAGTTTGTGAGCTGTATATATGTCAATTGGTAGTCAATTTTCAGAAAACCAAAGCCAAAAACCTAAGAGTAGATAAATATCTTCTATCACATTTAAATGCACAAGCAATTTTGCTGTTATCGGTTGTCACTAGGGGAACTCCTTAGCAAAAATAAGACGCCTGCTTTCACTGTGTTTCTGATCATTTTCAGTAAGACCACAGCTGACGTGACAGACGACTCAGTGCTAGCAATGGTGGTGAGATCTGACCTAAAGGTCTTCAAGTGTGACAAAATGGGGAAGATCTACAAACCCAGGTTTTTCCAGTGCTGCTGAGAGTGGTTCAGTAAGCTCATCGGTTAGCTCCTACAGGATTCTATTCAGAACATATATGTAATCTATATTTATAGGTTTACATTTGCATGTAGATTTAGATTCTTCAAGCTTTTCACTTAGTTTTTAATTTAAATTTTAAATGTCATTTTCCCCTATTAACTCTACAGGAATCAAACACAATTGCTCTGGAGAGTCAATTGTTTTCTGTGTCTCTCCAGTCATCCATCAGTGGTCTCAAGCACCTTTGAAAATCCTCTGGGAACCTAACTGATTTTTGAACTGACTTTTGTCTTTCTGATTTCTGTCTCTATTTAGTTCAGAGCTGATCTAGAGTCACCACAGCAGCTGGAGTATTTTAGCTTGAGAGAACAATGCATGATGCTGACACCCTGTTCCTATTATCCAGAGCTGCTGAAGCATGGCTCCTTCCCTGCCTAGCAGAGAAGAGCAGTTGCTGCTTCCACAGAAAGGTGCATTCCTGTTGTGGTTTGCTCCCAAGCCATAACAGAGGGCTTTACTATACTAAAGAGCCTCAGTAATTTTTAAAGTTATTATTTCTAAGTCTACCTCTTGTCTTTTCTTGGATGACTGGTAGAGCATGACCACAGTATCATGAGCTGAATCTGGACTTCTTATTTATCAATTGGCACCTAAAACAGGCCTTCTGAAAACAGCCCATGACCCTTTTGCAAACTGTAGACCTTCCCTGGTCCCATGCTCTCTCAAACGGACAGGGCAGCTATTCTGCTGAAGTCTGCACAGAGTCTGGACAGCCACTGACTGTGGTGACACAGCAGCAACCACAGCTCTGTCTGCATCAGCACATCTCCTCCCACCACAGGAGTCTGTGCATTTAGTCCCTGCCTTCTTTCTTCCTTCACAAACTTTTTTTTTTGAAAGAGAATGAGAGAATTTAACCCTGTGAAAAATGTGTCTTCTCAAGGTCACTTTTCATTCCCTCTTCTTAGTGAATGACCTAACAGTCTGAAGTATTGTTTTATTAGACTAGTGATGATGCAAACAGTAATGCCCTGGTTCTGTGTAAACCTGGCAGGGGAAGGACTTGCAAAAATGTACCACCTATATGGCATATGTATGTTTTTATATAAAGGGCATAGGTGGATGTCACATGGCTCTTGAGAAAATAGTATTTTCTAAAAGCACTGCTTGTATACCTATTAACGAAGTGATGAAGGCCACTGGAAATGAGAACTGAAGAAGGTGGTAAGTTCAGCTAGGCTATATAACGCTCTGGTTTTAGACATTCTATTTTTATTTTTTCTTGAAATAAGTTAAGAGGAATTTATATTTACCCGGCATCTGCCTCCGCATAAGCCCTCTTGCAAGCATTCCTTCCCTCACAGTGACCACCCTTGTTTGTGCTGTTCCACTTCCTGATTTCTTCGGCACCTAGAGCTGCTGTGGGGGTGTTGTTAAACCACATGTGAAAAGGAGTCCAGTGAAATAGTGTACAGCCTGAAAAAATGGAGCACAGCCAAGGTTAATGGTTTCAACCTGAAAAAATGCTTTAAATCACATTTGGCAAGTAAAGAAGAGATATTCTCAGTCCTAATTATGTTGCAGAGCTTTGACTTTTTTGCATGGCACCTGTAGTCAGTCTACACAGGATTCAACTGACTTCTTACTCAAAGTTAGGCTTTGTTCATGCCTTTCCACAGACATAAAACAGCTAGATCTGTTCCTGTGACTTGTTCTACCCTCCATGGAACTGAAAACATTTCAGAAACCCCATGCTGGGATTCCCTTTGACATTTGCAGAGCAGAGGACTCTCTGGGGACTCTGTAGCCTTAATTAGCAGTTGCTGAATTTGGCCACCACGGCAGTCTTGAAGCTTCAACCTATTGTAGTGGTGTACTGCTTCTCAAGTCTGCTCAGGTGATGGAAAACTGATGGAAAACCAGCTAGTTTGTGAAATTGGTGTGGAAATGGAGCTTGACACATAGCGAGACTCAAATGTCACAGGACATGCTGATAAATCAGTCAGCAAGAAGGGGTTGCTGTTGTGTTCAGATGACCACTTGGACTGCAGCCAGCTTGTTCCTTGCACAACCATCCCCAGTGCTGCTGCATAACAACTAACCCTGTTGTACCACTCTCCTAATGCAGAATTTATTTTATTGGAGATGGAAGAGAATTGACACTGAAGTTCGAAATGGGTGAAGCTGAAGGTAGCCAAAATCTAGCTACCTTCAGAGCAGCATTGCATTTGTAATGGTGGATTCTTTGGGCTTTAAATCATTTTCCTTTATAGAGTGTGCTCTTGTAGTCTATGTCCACAGTGTCCATATTAAGATGTAAATAAAAGGAGAAAAATGTGTTTGTCTGAATAGACAGGACAAGAAAATATACCAACATGTAAGAACTTGTCTGAAGAAACTGGCTGACACTAGCAGCACGTACAGAATGGGGTTTTGAGCTAATGAAAATCGTAGAAAAAATTTGGTTATAAGAAAAATCTGGAGGTCATTTTGCCTAACATCCTGCTCCAAGCAGAAGGTTCAAAGTTAGTGTCAGCACACACAAATAATAACCACTATTTATCTGACAGCATTTAATTTCTTAGGAGTCAAGAATTTTACAAAACATTCATATAAATGACTATATCCACTACAAAAAATTCCTCGGGAAGATATCTCTAGTACAGTTGGGCTGAAATGCTATAACTTATCAGTTATACATACTTAGCATTATATACACTTATCAGTGTGTAGGGAAACTTCAGCTTGTGGTAAAAAAGTATGTAATTTGTCTCTTTCCTAAACCACTCCTCTCCCACTAGTGTGTGCCATCTTACTGTTCATTGTACCTGAAGTGTATCATGAGGCTATCTTTTTCTCTGAAAATAGGAGATAAAAGGGCAAATTTCTAAGAAAATCTCTAGGAAAAGCTGCTCGTTTGCTCTAACTCCAGACCTTGGGGTTTCTTAATAGAACTGAAGAGAAATAGGGAGTGAAAAAGATCTTGCCAAAGCCTTAAATGTAAGCCATTACACATGGTTTCAGTACATCTCAGCTATGAAAGAACATCAAAGGTCTCACTCTGTCCTTTAACAGGGCAATCAAAACCAGTTAAACAGTGCTAATTGTCTCCACAGACTGCTTGCTTTTTTTTCCCCCACTGATTGTAATGCATTATCTAATTACAGGATTCATTTGTGAATTCTTATTTGGCATACAGCCTGTCAATTCAGAGACAACACTTGGTAGCTTTGGCTTGCAGCAAAAATAGAAAATGCCCTTCCCTGATGTGAAAAACTCAGCTCATACTTGTCAATGGGAGAGTGGCCCAGGTGGCCCAAGCACCATCCCACTGCAAGTGGAAGGTACGTGGGCTTCATGGATTTCACCAAGGTATAATTTGAGCAACATAAGGAGGGTGGCTGCTAGCAAAAAAAGCGCCAGAAGCATTTGAAAACCCTCAGGCTTCAATCAAAGACAGCAAAGCTATATTGAGACATGCTCAATAGCCACAGAGTGGGAAGGCTTGTCTGAGCACCTTCTGCTCAGAAAAGGAAATCTGCTTGGATAATTCCTTAGTTAAGAAAAAATCTGGCCAGTGATAGGAATGCTGCAAACGCCAATGCTGAAATTGTGTGTTGACACATTTTCCTTTCCTCCAAAGGGAAATACCAGACAGTTTCTTTTGAATTACTGAGCAACTAACCAAAATGGCCAAATGAATGTTTTCTAGATATTGTTATTGATAACACACAACTGGCACTCAAACAAGCCCAAGCTCTCCTGGGCTGGGAGGCAAGGGCCCCTGTGGGTGTGGAGGGCTGGGTAACCCCCAGCACGGCTGGCAGCTGAATGCCAAGATTGTAAAAACAGGGGAGGCCTGTCCTGTCTTGCTATCTGGCACGGGGGCCACAGTGGAGATATGAGTAACTTCACCTTCCAAGTACAGAATGATTGCTGGCACTACACAGTGAACATGTCAAACTTGGAGGAATATATTAAGAAAAGGCCCATCAGTGGTTTTCTTACTTTAAATGGTAGCCACTGAAAAGTTATGCAAACACTTCAGCTATGGAATATATAATCTGATATCTGACAGATGTGTTTTCTCCCCTGCCCCCGCTTCTGCTCTAAATTGGTCACTCCCACGAAATAAAAGCAGTTCTCTGGTTTTCTATCAATGAAACACTTCTGGCAGCCATAGGCTAGGGTAAAGGGAGCTGCAAAGAAAAGCTGGTGAGGGAGCATAAGTCTCACATGAAATGTGAAAACAAGCCCAAACCAGAGTCAACTATCTGAAACATGCACCCAGGCAAACATGGTTGGTTTTAGTAAAACAACTCCCTGATCCAAGACAGTGTAGTTAAGCAACTGGTCAAAGCAGTGTAGCTACATCAAAATTGTTCCTGTTTCTACCCATTTCTCAATAAAATGGAGGTAGCTGAAATCAAGACTGTTCATGGAGCCTGTCCCAATTGCTGCAAACCATGGGGTCCTGGTCTGACCTATTCTAGGGCTTGATATTGTAGCTTTCCTCCTCACCCTCTCCTCTTTTGCTGTCTTTTCCCCCACAGCTGCCAACACCTCCCTCTTCACCCAGCCTTAAGAAAAAACTTGTGGGGAAAACTCATAGGTCATGTCTCAAGAAGTTACTCAAATTTCCCTCACTGCCTGACGAGGTATAAAGGACAAACAAAGAGACCACACTTCCCACAGAAGCCCTTGTAACACCTGATACAATACTCCGTCTGTGCATCTCCTGAGGAAATGAAACTGTGCTGACTGTGTGCATTATTTTTATTACCCTTTGAGGGAAAAATAAAAGGCCTGATTAAAATAAAATATTAGGTTAAGCTTTTCAACATGCTTTTTTCTTCCTGTATTTCTATTCTGTGTGAATACCTACCAGTTCAAGAGTTTAACTCCCTCTAAATTAAATTAAATTAATGGTGAGTGTAGACAACAGTCATGGGGAACCAAATGCCTTATAGATGCTCTCTAAAATAAAAAGGGAGAATGCACTAAAAAATGGATGCAGAGCTATTCAGTAAACAAGATAAATATGGATTTATCAGTCATGTATAATTTTTACAGTGATGACTTGCTGTGAGAAGATAGATCCTTAAATTATTTGAAAAATAAAAGGAAATTTGAACAAAATACTTGCTTAGCCTGAGAAGAAAGATCAGTCACTTAAGAAATACATTAAGACAATGCCACAAAATGCTTTGAATACCACAGCTGAATACAGATACAGAAATTGGAAGCCATGGAATAATTTTCTGGTCAGAGCTGTACCTTACTACATTTTCTGCTAGTTGAATTTCTGCTTGCTCATGCACCCACTATTGAGGGTAAATGAAACTATCTTGGTTTGATGATAGGCATCTCTTTGATCTTTTTATAGGCCTCACATTTTTCAAAGTTAATAATAGTCATAATTTTTCCTGTTAATTTCACACTATTATCATTTTGGATCCATTGGCAGGCTGAATTGTCTGCCAGACATAACAAATTTGGACTAAAATCCAAATTAGTATTTTCTATTGATCTCTTGGTCAAGAGAACAACACAGATCTACTTTGAGCTTTCTCCTTGGCTTTGGCCTACTTAAGAAGCCCATTGACCTCATTCTTGGTCTAAAAGCCCATGGCAGCTCCCTTTTGACCTGCCTGATGTCAGTACCCACTTAAGGCACCACAGCTGTGTCCCTAAACCAGGACTATTTTTGATCCACTGTTTTGTGAAAATACAGTTTTTTGATTCTTCCACAAAGCCTTTTTGAGATAATAGATCTGATGTGTGAGATGGGAACCTTAGGTCCTGTGTAATGCACCAGTTTGTGCTGTATTCCTTCTGATTCTCCTTTTTCATCCTAGAAATGGACTTACATACCTACAGAAACTTCATATCTAGCTACTTGGCTTTCACATACTCAGGAATATAAAATATGTGATGTCCTTGTGGTCAAAGGGAGTCATGGAAATAAATCCAACCTAACCAGTGCATGGTGACTTTGAATGAAATATTCCCCAAAGTAGTCCTGATGCTACGTAGCATCTGCTGAATCAAAGAGAAATGAGAGAAGGAAGCCATCATTTAAAATACTTACAGGAATAAAATATGTTCAGGATCAGACTCTTTCTTTTGACAATGAATTAGACCTCACATTCCTTCCAAGCATTCTTCACTCAAATACAACAGCTGTAACCAAGACATCTGGTCAAGGGCTGCAGCATTGGTGATATTCACCCCACAAAGGAAAAGGCATGCATAATTCCATTAGCTTTGCTGGGGAAAAATTACTTTCTCAGTGTTCACTGACAATGAATGACTGGGTGATAAACTGCCATGATGAAATTTAACGGTAAAAAAGAGCCTTTTGCATTATGCATGCAGGGAAAAACAGCCCTAGCCTTACATACATATGGATAGACTATAAATGAGCAAATGTCTCTCAAGAAGAAATCTAGGAGGACTGGAATCACAGAGAAAAATTCTTCACTAGCAAAAGCTCCATACTAAGAAACTTTAATGTAAGGGTCTGTTAAAATTCATAAAAAGCAAAAGAGAAAGCATCACACGACACCATGGAAAAAAGAAACGTACCTGTTCAAGGAATGCTGCATCCACTACCCATTATCCCTGCTCAGAAAGGAAAAGGTGTTTTTAAAAGTGTATTGGGGAAAATACAGGAGTACAAAGTATCTTTGGTGTAAAAAGAGTGATCAATGACAGGACTCCACCATGGAAAGCAGTCAACAGTAAAGGGATGTGCTGGGCTTCAAAATCCCCACCCAGCCTGAACTGTTGTCTGGATCCAGCAGGGTGTCTGCCTGTGAGTGGTTTGTGTGCTCCACAGGATGATGTGGAAAACTGGGGGTGCTGCATGCAAGCAGCTGTCATGCCCAGTCGAGATAGCCAAATAGGGAAGAATTCGAACTCTCTAGAAGGGTTCAATGTGAGGAGTGAAGCTTGGAGAGGAGGGAGAGTTTAAAAATGCACCACCACCTGGTCTGGGCAAGGGCTGGTAGGCAGCTCCTGGCAGGGGGAGCACTCCTGCACCACATCCGTCACAGCACCTCACTGGTGGTGAAAGGTGCTTGCTGGGTGGGGGACCTGTGCTGGCTTTCGGTTGGGGTGGAAGAGAAGGACCAGACCCCTTTCTAGCCCACCTCCACAGAGGGCTGAAAAGCAGCTCAGTGGAGACGGTCTGTGCTCGGTGTGCTCTCACCTTTGTATCTCACTGCTGGTGCCAAGCTCTCCCCTCCTTTCCCATGCTATGCAGCAAGGGCAGGTCAGCATCCTGTCAGGGTTTGGAAGCTTATCAGAAATGCATCAGAAGAAACACAGCCTCTGGAAAGTGGTCTGGAGCTCCAACAAGAAAAGATTTATTGTGTTCCTTTCTTCCATCTGGGCTGGAAGAGCTGCATGAACATTTTTTTCTCTCTCTCTCCCTTTTGACATCTGACAGTTTGACTTCTGCCTGGAGCCTGGGAGCCTAGAGGTTGGTAAAAGTAATCAAGAAGTAATTACTCTTTCAGAAATAATTCAGTTCAGGTTTGGATACAATTTTAGATGGAGGCTTGAGGGCAGTGGAGAATTTTTATTGTGCTGGAGTATTCTGGCTCTGCCTTTGGCGGCATACACGAGGCTGTGTTTCAGCTTGCTCATTAGGGCAGAAATAAGCTGGCTCTCAGGAGCGCATGGGAACTTGTGTTTGTAACACAGTTACACTAAAAATCAGTGTTTTTTAACTTTCTTCTGCTCTCTTTTTAAAAAGAGAGCGATTTTGAGTTTCCAAGCTCTTGCTACTTGCCATGAAGCCTTCATTTTTATGGAAAGCATTTCCCTCTTTTATATTCACATTTCATCAAAAAGTTATTTTCTGTTGCAGAAATGGTGAACTGGGATCAGTGGTGATTGTCACACAGTCAAAACAGGGCCTGGCTATTGCACCACACACTAATACCAACCAGGGTGCACAGCCTTCTTCTTTGGGTTCTGGTGCAGAAGATGTCCAATGCCCCATCCCAGTTCCCTCTGCATTCCAGATGTTTGCCCTGAAAGGAGGAGGAGGAGGAGGGACTGACTGTGGCAGGCAGCACCTAGGTGCTCAGCCACTACCGGCAAGTGCTGCATGCTGGCTGGCACCGTGTCTTTTCCCCTGGGCAGCAGCAGCTGGCTGTCCCCCAGCTCAGTCCTAGAAGCAGACACAAATGCTTTGGAGGCTGAGTGTATTCTGTAACAACTTGTTCTCTAACTGGTGGATCAGTGGTAAAATGCCTGCTTTGCCCCCCACTGCATGGACCTCTCACTTCTCCTCATCCATGGTGAAGGTCTCTGCTGCTCCAGGGATGCTCCTGGTAGCCCACACTAGGTAGGGGCTGTGGGAATGGATCTCAGGCAAGGACTGCACGTTGGGGCTCCTGTGTGGTGTGCTGGTGTCCTTGCCATCTCCCAGAGCCAGTCTGCACCACCAGGAGGCTGGGCTGCAGAGAAACATGGAGCTGCAGAGAAATACAGTTTGGACAGTAGCTGAATTATAATTCAGTCCCTAGTTTGTCCTGGTAAGTAAATTGTCCTTCACTCCAGACTAGGGAATAAATCCACAGTTCAATCCTCAGTGAGCCCAGAGAAAGGAGATAAAGCAAACCAGATGTGTGATTTCCTGAGTCTTTGGCATAAGCCTCACAAATGGAAGGGTTGCTCCTGGAGGTAGCTGTTATAGTTATACCGCTGTTGAGAACAATAATGTTTTCATATTGATATAGCCTAAATTCTGTTGCAGCACACAAGGCACCATGTAACACAACATGTTGAAGCAGGAGTCGTGTGGTGTGGCAGCCGCACTCGTGCAGTGAATGGGGGCAGAGCAGGGAGGAATAGTTTGGCCATCAAGCCCATCCGAGCACGGGTCTGTAAACCATGCCATGGGCAGGGGTACACCTTTTCCAGCTGATCCACCAGCTTTCTTGTCAGGGCACTGCCGTAATGCCACTGCACACCATGCTGTAGCAGGACAGCTATTGGTAGGAGAGCTTTCTTCATGGAGACACCAACTCCCTAGCTAACGGCATCTTGCTCACCAAGTACTTTGAAGAGGATGCAAGTTTTTCAACAACCTCTTTTTACTTCTTAATTGGGCTGTTAAGTTGGCAGCCAGACCTTCAGCCTTGCCCCTCACCAGTCCCAGCAGGACTCTGGCCTAGGATTGGTACATGTACTTTGAGGGTGGTGTTCTCTCAGGCAGCCTTCCTCCAAGTCCTACAGCCATTCATTTGTGAAACACCTCAAGCACCACCCTTTCCCCCATTTTATGGGCCTGAAGCAGAGGAATCTGTCTGCAAACCAGGAGAGAAAGCTAGAATATGCTCGATTTTAAGCATCTGGTAAGCACCAGTGAAGCTGACTATGGGACTCTCTCCCATTCTGCCCCTCAGAGAGCTAGACAGGGCCTTGTATCCTTGCATCTACCAGAGTCCCTGTCCTGGCATTCCAGAGAGGCTCCAGATCCAGCCCCTTCCACTGGGTGCTTGCAGACTGCATGCCCAAGCAGGAGCTGTGTGCCTCAGGCCCACCAAAGGGTACTGAAATCAGCATTGCTCCCTCACTCCCACCTCACTCTGAAGGAGGAGCTGGGAACATCACAGGCCCCAGGATGTACATGATAACTATCTCCAAATGCCTCTGCCTTTCCCCTTCTCTTTCCTTTACTCTCTGTTATTGTAGGGGGCTCTCAGCCCTCAGAGAAAGATGAACTGATAGGACCGAAACCAGTGCCACAGCCCAGATTTACACCAGAGGAGAAGCAGAGGTCCCTTTTCCTGGAGCGTGCATGGAGGTTCTTCCTCCCCCTGCCACTGCCAACCATGCCACCACGAGGAGGGACAGCTCCCAGGGACAGCTCACCACACATGTGCAATCTGGAATGCAGACACTGCCTGGGACCCCAGACTTCCCAGCTCCCAGGTGGAGCTGGGGCCTCGCTCCTACCTCCTTTTCTGGCCCGTGGATTTCAGCTGGTAGGCGCAATCCTATAGATTTGGTTTTCACATTGTTTACCTGCAGCCAGCTCGTAGTGCTTTGCAATCCAGCATGCGATCGTTTAATGGCTTGTCAGGGCACTGCCGGGCACTGTCAGGGCACTGCGGGCTGCTCAGTGTGCACCGCAGCTCCAAGGCAAAAGAGCTGGGGTGTTCCTCTGTGTCTCGCTCGCCATGCTTCACCGGGCCGCACTAGCAGACCTGCGTTCTGCTGCTGTATACCTGTATCCAGTTAGACAACTTTAAGTCTTTCCTCAGGCTAAACCCATGCTAAAGCAAAGGATTAAATTCTGAGGACTGTTCCTGGAGATTTGAATTTTGCTTCCTGCTTTCTTTTTTGGACAAAGATCCATTATATCAAAAGAAATTTTTGCAAACTTCAGCTACAATCAACAGGAGTTCACCTGACTAAAGACCCTTGCTTTTAAGACAAGCCAAAGAAAATTAAATATGCTTTGTATTATGTATAAACTCTTCATCCTACCGGGAATTTTCAAGTTCTGCTAGTAATGTGATCCATAAAAGAGATAGGCAGATAGAAAATTTTTTTTAAAAGTGTGTTTCGCTAGAACACCCCCACTTATTTGAAGATATCATCTTGGGTCTGGTAGAAGTTATCAGTTAACAGAAATACACCATGTCTTACTTGTCTGATTTGAGTGTAACTCAGTGGTAAATCGTTCACAACACAGTTATCAAAATGTGTGCGTGCATTTCATACACTGGCAGTTATTGCAACATATATGCCACCATGGTGTGGTACAGCTACAAAATGACCCCAGTTGTCAGCAAGCATCCTCATATAATTACAGGGCCCCTTGTGCCACGATTGTTAACAACATTTTTATTTCACAGGTTTAGAAATGGAGTACTGTGGGGTTTGGGGTTTTTTTAGGGGATGGAGCAAGATTCCAACTTTTATCAGCCATAAATGGAACAAAAGGAATGTTGCAGCCATATGAAATTTTTGCTTCCAGGCTCTGTTTGCAGGCTACCAGAACTCTACTTATAGTGTGGACTTACAGTATATTAAATCATCATTATACTATACTCTCCATAATTCAGACCCTTATGCCTACTTGATTAACAGTTAATAGTTGGTCTGCATTAGCTACAATCCAGTAGCAAAGTGATCATGAATAATTTTTTGTGCTTCTCAAAAGTTTCATGTGTTTTAGCATGGTGGATTAGCTACCTGAGACTTTTTATCAGAGGCATATGGTTTGGACTGGCTATCCATCACCTATACCTCTCTTTTGAATACCTTCACTAGATGAGATGAATTAAAAGGAATCTTAACAGATCAGCTGAAAAAAAATCATCTGTAGGGAACAGAAAAGATGAACAACTCTTAAAGAATATTAGCAAAATAATTGAATAAAGAAAATATTTTAGAGTAGCAAATTTGAACAACCTGTGAATCACTGAGTTTTAGCCTGGAAAATCTATAAGAAATCAAGTAAAATTTGATGCTTAAAGACTCTGGTTTTACACAGTGCTGATTTCTTATGGCTATTTTATAAGCAGCAAAACTCTTTGGTAGGACGTTTTTGTACAGATATTTTACCAAAGACGATTATTTAGTCAGCCACCTGTGCTCTTTAACAGAAGGATTTTCAGTAGACAGGCTTAAATAATGTTAGCATCTACCATAAAGTAAGAAAGCTTATTAAGATAGATTAAGAACACTGAGGAAAGAAACAGAACCATACTTCGTAATAAGTACATTCTGCACTTGCTTAAATCCCTACCTTTTAAAGACTCCATATGCTTAAAGCTAAGGGCTTATTCGAATTACTTGTGAATATGAGTGAAAGAGTGCAAAACGATTTATTTTGGACTTTAGTCCCCCCTTCTCATTACTTAATCTCCAGAGGCTAATGAAAAACTGTAAATGTTTTCTGGCTCAGTAATATGCTGTTATGGATTAGAAATTTGCCAAGGGTATGGCCAGATGATTATAAGTGATCAAATTGCTGCTTGCATGGTTTTAGCCCACCCTAGTTGTGAACCTAAACTTGTTATTAAAACCTTTAAAGTGGCTGAAGCTCCAGGGTTTTATCCCCTGTGAGAAGTGGAAAGGCAGTGTTTGGGAAGGGTCCCTGTTCCCCACAGCAAGGACCCCTGTGGCAAGGCAACCAGGGAGTGATGAACCAGGGCAAAATGAAAAGCTCTGACCATGGGAAGGGATGTTGTTCACTGGCTCTATCTGACAATACTGGGAGCAGCTGAAAAGGGGACAAGAAGGAAAGTAGCATTATACCATTGGAAGTGTGATTGGGCTTTGCAGGAGTGAATTAGCTCTGGTTTAGAAATACCCCTTCAGCCTCTTGCTTATACATCAAGAACATCTTAGGAAGTGGAATATCTCAGATAGAGACCAAACAAACCATCACCACATGGATTTTCCCTAAGGGGTAAAACTCTGACATGTCTCATCCCAGAGCAATGGCTCAGAGAAAACCAGGTACCCCACTGCGTTCAATGCTGTGAAGAACCCTCAGATAGACCTTCCCAGTTACTCCACATGGGGTTCAGACTTGGGAAAAGCACCAGAGAAGAACCAATGACCACAATTCATCTCACCCCTGCTGGCCATCATGTGGCTAAACTTTACCAGTAGTAGATGGGGGGCGAAACTCAACTTGCTTGACTCTGATTCTTCAACTGTTTTGCCAAACTAGTTTAAATTACCTCCCTTGTGCTGTGCTCTAAAAGATGGATGTCTTGCTGACTTTAAAATTAACTAAGTCCTCAGTCATATCCCTCTGACTTTTACTTAACTCCAACCACTTCAGAAAAAAAGGGTGTATAGGCATCCCCTAATGCTTCTAGATAGCATCTGGTACTGATTGTTGTCAGGTATGTAACAGAATAATTTAGACCACAGTCTGATAAAACTTTGATTATTTTTTCTTTCCTTAAGGCAAAAAAAGTCCAGATAAACCTTTTCAAAGCTTTTCCATTTTGTAATAGTTGAACAGTTCATGGAAAATTTTTGGTTGGTGATTTTCCTTTGTGGCATCAAGACTGTTGTCAAGCAGTGAATGATGGCTGATTGCCACTTCCATGTTCCTTACAGCTTTGACTTATTACCACTCGGTGCTTCTGATTCATTGCCTAAGTTCGTATGTCAAACCAGAGCAGAACCTATCAGTTCACACATGGCAAAGGCATCAGCTGACAACAGCTGGAAGAAGGCATGTGAAAGCACAGTTTACTGAAGTGTCTTATAGCTTGCAAGTTTGTTAAATGCACATGCAAGCTTTTATTTTGCAATGAACTCTCTGTGGGTGTATCCATGTGTTGCCTTACTTTAGCAGCAGTCTTTGCTTAGATCAATTTTAGAGGATTTATTTTTTGAAATGTTGGGCTTATATTTTGCACACAGTTCAAAACTTCCTGCAGAGTTTCTCCAGTTTCATCTCTTACACAGTAGCCTTTTGCACAGTTCCTGCCCTACCTTTTTTTCATTCTTGCTAAAATATACCAAACTCCTCATCAGGATGAACCGTGCAAGAGAGAAGGATTTTAAACTTAATTTTTAATATAAGCAACAAAATCCATTAATTAAATCTAAATTAAGTTCTTTTCTGTGTGACATCATATATAAACTGTTTTTCCAGATGTGCAATGACAAATGAAAAAATTATGTGCCTGAAAAAATTTGGTGTGATTATGCAGACGCATTCAGTGACAGCATTTTTTCAACCTGCTTTAGCAGCAAATGAAAACAGAATGAAAGATGCTAGGTTTCAGCCAATTCTGCCCTATGGAATCTTCCTTTATGCCATTAAATGTTTGGTTATGACAGATATTACAACTTGAAAATATTCCTCATCTTAAAGCCATTCTGTGTTATCTTTCTGCATGTTGCCACTGCCTGCAAAGCCTAATGAGCCATAATTCTTTTGAACTGCAACTGGACACGTAAGATCTGGTATTTCCATCTTTCCTTCTTTCCCTCCCTCATCTTGGCTCCTTCTTTGATGGTCTCACTTAAGTCAGATTAGCAAGAAAGATAAAGCTGCATTTCTACTAATAAGCCTCTTGGAGTCCCAGCCAATTGGTTGAAGGGCTGAGGATGTTGAAAATACATATCCAATTATGATCTGGCTGTGGTCCCTGTTTGGCTAATGTATCAAATGTCATTTCCAACTGAAAAAAGCACACCCTGTCACTAATGTTGTTTTATACATAGCACAAAGTGTACTCTTGAGAAACAGCCTGATCTTCTGAAACTCTGCAAAGCTTTCTCAAAAATAGGATAATCTATCCAAAATACAAACCTAGACATACAGGAAAAGATTTATGCAAGGTTCTCCACCAAACTAGGTAAAGTACAGACGAGCATATTAAAAACCTTGATTAATTCCATGCCAGGGATTTTTCAAGGTGTGCAGCAACATGTGCCCAAATACCACAGATTGGCACGAAAATCAACATTGAGAACTGTTTTCTAATTGCATAAAAAAGCACTAATGTGTGTTATGTAGCATGGAACAAGACAAGAATTAAAGAATATAACATCATGGACTGAGGGAACTGTGGTTAGGTAAGGAAGTTGTTCAGGGATAACATATTATTTTATTCCTCTACTCCCAAGCCTTTCTGTTCTAAGCTGTGTGACTGCAATGAACACTGAAGAATCAAAGTCTTGTTCTCGCCTGTAAGATGCCATGACTGCTTTTCTGTTGCCTTTCTCCCTTTCTACTGAAAGATTTCTGTAGTGCACTGGAGTTTTGTGTAAGAGTCAATATTATTGTTTGGTTTTCCAAGATGAAAGACTTCAGGACAGAAAAGATCCTCCCCTCAATTTGTGCATTGTGCTTAGTAAAAGTTTATTTACTTTTTTATGACTTGGAAAGGAGACAAGGGCTGTGGTTAAAAAAGGTTCTCTTTCCTTTGGTTGCTGGAAAAAAAAAAAAAAGATAAGGCAACTACAAGCTGTGGCAGGAGGAACAAGAATATGTGAACTTGTTCCAAAATTTTAGTCCCAAATCAGTCAGCTATAAATAAATGCATGAAGTCTTCAGAGAACTGGACTCTGTAGTCATTTGTATAACTCATAAGCATGGTTTGCTTTTGCAAACACCAGACCTTATATTTTCTTTTTGATATCCACTAATACTTGAGCACACAATGTACTTGTACTTGTCCTTTATTCCACCATACCTTTACGAGAAATAAAGCACATTAACTATACAAGAGTGCCACCACCTAAAACAGCCCCCACTTTCTTCTAGTAATTCTGTGCATACATTGATTCAAAAGAAAACAAAAAAGAACATTGTTAAACATCAAGCAATGGCAATGTCTTCCTTACTCTTGAAAGTATTCACTTAAGCCCAAATATTTTGTCACCTTCTAGTGGTATTTAGGATGTGTGCCTAAAAATTGCTGTAGGCTTGTGTCCTACATGAATTTCTATGCATACCATCTTTTGGTAATAACCTGTCTTTTAAAAGTCCTGGCTTTTTCAAATCAGCCACTGGGCAAGCTGGACCCCCAGACAGCCCGTGGGAGTGGGAGCAGTGGTAGGTGCTGCTAAGAGGATGGTGTTCTGAGGGAAAGGAGCAGGCTGCAGGATCACATCCAGGGAGAACGGGTTCTGGATTAGCTTTTCTCTCATGCTTTCTCCCATGTGAACTTGCACTGCTGCTTAATCCTGGGGGCTTGTTTTCCTCCTTTTCAGTACCCAGCAGAAAACCTGCAGGACACACAAGGGGAAATTCCAAACCTGTAATTGCCCCATTTCCCTGGACTGCCTCACACGGGAGGAGAAGAGGCTGGAGTGTGTCTCGGATTTCCTTCTATCGACATTTTCCTGACTTCTGCTATGTCTTTTTAGAGCCATTGGCAATTTACCAGTACCAGGGGCTAGGCCTGGTAAGGGCAGGATTTTGTCACTGTAAAAGGGTTTGAGGAGAGCTTAGCTAGCTAGTTATGGTTTCAATTTGTCTTTCTAAAACTAGGCCTCTAGGGTCTGGCAAAAGGCCTGGAAAAGTCTGTATAGACCTCGTGCTGTCAGCTTGGTTTTACCGATCTCATTTCTGTCTGGCAGTTTTCAGGCTGCCCAGGGAGAAATTTGGCCAGTGGCTTGTTAGTGCAGAGGACACTTTCCAACTGGGAATGAAGCCAAGTTATCATGAACTTTACTAATGGAGGATGGAGTACACTGGCTCTAGGTTGGAGATGTTTTTCCAAAGACGAAACCAAAATCCTGAGCACGCGAAAGGGAAAATGTTGCAACAGACAGTGTGAGACTATGAACGCTTAGGCAGGCCACCAGTCTGTTAGTGGCACTTCATGCACATTCACGAGCAAGACTCATGCATATTTTTTTGGTTTCTGTTTCTCATGAGTTGGTTTTTAGGGTCTCTCTAAGTCCCAAGTGGTGGGAGTGGACTCATAGCAGGTCCTCATTTTGCAAGATGGTGGCTGGCCCTACTGACATGGGATGGGAACTAGCAGGGCTGGCATCGTCTGGGTAAGGGTCTGACTCAGAGAACTCAAAAGCCAAGTCCCCAGTGAGCAACAACCTGCTCTGTGCACAAGGAGTAACTCCCAAGGGAGCTCTGTGCCAGAAAGAGTGGGCAGCTCGACCTTCCCTCCTTTCTGCATTTTTTTAGGCAGGTAATTTCACTTCCTTTTGGTGATAACACAGTGTACTTCCTTAATTTTCCATTGTACCAACATAAATTTACAATGATTGTATTTGTGTTGTGTTGACCCTATCTGGATGCCAGGTGCCCACCGAAGCTGCTCTGTCACTCCCTTCCTCAGCTGGATATGGGAGAGAAAATATAATGAAAGGCTTGTGGGTTGAGATGAGGACGTGGAGAGATCACTCAGCAATTGCTGTCATGGACAAAACACACCCAACTTGAGGAAATTATTTTAATTAATTACCGAGCAAAATCAGAGTAAGCTAATGAGAAATAAATCCAAATCTTAAAATACCTTCCTCCCATCCTTCCCTCCTTCCTGGACTCAATTTCATTCCCAATTTTATCTACCTCCTCCTCCTGAGAGGTGTATGGGGAGGGTAATGGTGGTTGTGGTCTGTTCATCACACATTGTCTCTGCTGCTCCTTCCTCCTCTGGCTCTTCCCCTCCTCCAGTGTGGGATCCCTCCCACGGAACACAGTGTTTCACAAACTTCTCCACCATGAGTCCTTCCCACATGCTGCTGTTCTTCATTAACTGCTCCAGCATGGGTCCCCAAGGGGTCAGAAGTCCTGCCAGCAAACCTGCTCCACTGAGGGCTTCCCATGGGATGACAGCTTCCTTCAGGTGACCACCTGTTCTGTTTTGGGGTCCTCCACAGACTGCAGGTGGATCTCTGCTCCACCATGGCCTTCCACGGGCTTCAGGGGCATGGCTGTCTCACCATGGTCTGGACTACGGGCTTCAGGGGAACCTCAGCTCGGGTGCCTGGAGCACCTCCTGCCCCTCCTTCGCTAGCCTTGATGACTGCAGAATTGTTCCTCTCACTTGTTCTCACTCCTCTCTTCACCTACAGTTGCACAGTTTTTTACTTCTTCTTGAATATGTTATCCCAGAGATGCTGCTACCGTCACTGGTGGGCTGGGCCTTGGACAGTGGCACGTCCATTTCAGAGCTGGCTGGGATTGACTCTGTTGGACATGGGGGAAGCTTCTGGCATATTCTCGCAGATGCAACTCCTGTAGCCCCCCACACTACCAAAACTTTTGACATTTAAACCCAATCCAATATTATACTTCTAATTGACAATTAGATGAAAAAAGCATTGTGCACATAAGTTGCTGCAGGAAAAAATTCTTCTGTCCTCCTCTGAGCATCAACACATGTTATAATCTGTAGGACCAGAGCTGTCCACATCCATGCATGAATTGTGAGAAGAATTCTGAGGTCTGAGCACCAATGGGCAAACTGTCACTGAAGATGGTGTATGTCGAACACGAGCCTGCACAGACAATAATTGAAAGATCTGTGATAATAAAAAAGAATTCAGCAGCACCTCAGAAGCAGAACAAAACCCTCAAAAATATTCCTAGTCTGGGACGACACAGATTTGGAGTTTGAATTAATTCACAATCATTAGAATTTTGCTCTAGGGTACCCAGAATAAGAATTTGATCTCCTTTTACTGAAAAACCTCCCAAAACCTAAAAGAAGAAACAGTCGTACATTTTTCAGTTTTCTGGCTGCAAGTTAAAAGTTGGGTATATCTCAGAGCCTTCCAGGCCTGTGGGTTGCTTAACAAGCAAGTAAAAATCGTTGGAAAGATGTGAACTTCCCCTTCAGCTCCATCACTACACATTAATAGTGCTATGCTGTTGTGAGAGCTATTAATGACATGCTGAATTAAGTTACCTAGTACTTCAAAAATTATATATCTGATGACTTTTTCAAGAGGTTCTGACATCTTTGCTACTCTCAAAAATCCTTGAAAGCCAGTGGGTGAAACAGCTACCTTTCATTTGTTGCGTGAAATTCATTTCAGGATTTGTAAAGAACAAACCTATTGCAATTCATTATAACCCCCACTCTCATTTGTATTCTCTGAAAAATAATAAGATAGGCATCTATGAAAGCACTGAACTAAGGAGGAGAAACAGCCACTGTATTTGGATCATGTCCTGGACCCTTATTTCTATGAGTAACATCCTTGAGAATGTAATAGGGTTATGAGCCAAAAGGGTTCAACAGGACCAAAAGGGGATGTTATAGAAAGTCCTGTGAGACATGTGAATTCCATTTTAGTGCAGAGATACAGAAAGTTCCAATAGCATTTACTAGGAAATCATATATGTGATATAAGAACCATTATGGTTAGTTAAACATTACTTCTGGAAAATTATTGGTTCCAGTTACATTCTCCAGGGCATTTTAAAACTGAGAAAGAGCCCTAGCATTCTGTCTGAAGGTCAAATCTGCTCTCTGGATCTCAGATAAGGACATATTTATATTCATTTTTAGGTTATGTAAAAGATGTTTCTCCATCTGCTTAGTCTGGCTAAGGACACAAAAGAAGGTATCATGGTGTTATGTTGATCAAGAAAACAGTATCCCTGTAAATTAGCAGTGTTTGTGATTCTGCCTGGTGTTCTAGGGTATATTTAAGCTCTGTTTACTATTTTCACATGCAATTTTATACATTTGAAGGCTATAATTAAATTTAGAAATAATGAAAAACTTATTTGAATTCAAATTAGATAGAAACCATGCGTTAGCCTTGAGCATTTTCTTCCTGACTTTTTCCAATTGTGGTTTTTTGTTGTGTTTGTTGCTCTTTTAAAGAAAGAACAAAAAGACAGTGGAAAAATTACATCTGTGTTTTCATAGCAGCTTTTGGATTTCAAAAGGATTTGGATGGAAAAAAGGTGGTGTTAGAGGTGTGATTCAGAGGTACAGGGAGACCATTTTTAACATTTTCCTGCTTTAAAAGATGTCTCAGTTGAGAAGAAGGACTCTTTAATTGGACACATGCCTTGGAGACAAGAGAAAGAGTCTGACTCCTGACTGCCCCAGACTCCCCTCTTGAGCTTGGGTGCATCACTTGGAGCAGGAGCCCAGCACTTAGCTGAAGTCATCCTGCAGATAGGTATCTCAGGTAAACTAGTTATTTAGGTTTCCTCTATCATTCAGGCAGATAGGCAGGCATCTTTGGAGTACAATTCAACCTCCTTTAGGATAGTTGTCCAAGAAAAGAGGAATGAGACATGCTCTGGAGGTACCTGTCTTTCGTCATGGAATGTAGAGAGAGCCTAGATGACTAGTTCTGATTAGATTCCTGATTTTGGGGTTAGGTGCGTGAAGGTGAGCTCAATCCCACCATTAGCTTTTCTGCACCTCCATTAGTATGCCTGTGAAACAGGCCTGGACTCCTTCCACATGGAAATGTTCAGTAGAAGTGATGGAAAACGTCAGATGGGGCAATCAGGGCCACATGACCCTCTGAGAGGGCTCTGATGGCAGGCATCTCTGGTGTTCATAAAGGGGAGCAACTTTCTAAGGCATGAAAATGTCCCAAGTGGGAGGAGCTTGTGAAGTGCAGCAACTGCCTCTGGAGGAAGTGTCTGTAGGTAATGCATCTCATGCACAGGGAGAGGAATGTCTCAGCTTTTGCACACAGCATTTTTGGCACACAGCTTTTGCTGTCTGGCAGGACAGTTGCATTAGAAATAGAAAATATATGAAGTATTTTAACAAATGGCCTTTTAAGGAGGATAGAAACCATATTCTGGAAATGAGAGAGGAGAGAATCAACCAGTGGCTCAAAAAAGTTCAGTCTTTAGGGAAAAATTTAGCAAGGAGTCCCACATTCTGGGGGAGAAAAAGAAATTCTAGTGAGAAATGTTCATCACTAGTAAATAAGGAGGAAGAGAAGTGCTGCTATGTGTAAGTGGTTAAGCACTGCAATCAATTGCTGTCCTTTGAAGAGCCATCAAGCCTTCTGCACAGCATGCCAGGCTTGAAGCTTCCTGTGAGAGTTCTCAGGGCGTACAAACCTTGAGGGCTGTGTTCATAGCAGCAGATATCTTATAAATGGAGGAGACACATTTCTGCATTAAAAAGGGCTGTGTCTCAAGAGATGCCTCTGTCACAGTCACCATGACAGGTTATACTTGTCTAGTGACCCACTTGTCCTGCACACTGCCACCATATTGGAGATCTGGTCACATGGAATTTCACACTTCCCATGCAGGTCATAGAAGATCTGATCTCGCGGGACATCCCTGGTACTGCTGTGAACCTTGTAAGGAGCTCAGTCTAAGTGTGGTAGGAGTCAGCTCTCCTTTCTTGTAATTGGGGGATGGAAATCGCCCATGTAGAAGAGCAGGACAGAGCATAATTTGGAAACAAGTTTCCAAGTCTTTTGGTTCTCAGGCCATACACTCATAATGGAGAGCAGATTATTGCCTCTCTGTGATGTGAATTCATGTTTTCACTCTGAACTACAGATCTTAGTTCTGGTATAAAGTGTTCTGAAATTAAAAAAAGTATATTGAAGTATCATCATGAATCAGTGCTTCTGCTAAGACAGGGATATTGAAGGGTGGTTTATTGACTCATCAGTTCTGGGTGTAGTTTTCCCCAGGTTAGCAGGAACCAGGTTTAAACTCTACAGCGGCAGTGCATATCTCACATTAGGTCCCAGGTCACGGTGCAAGACAAGGCCCAGACTAGCTGCATTAGTTATGTAGTCACAACTATGATAATTTTTGTCTTATTGCTTCTAATCTGTACAGTTTGACTCCATTTGTAATGTTTTACAAAGCATTGGGCACTTTTGCTGCAACAGAATCCATGCTAGCATGCAACTTACTCACTTTATGTTCTGAACATAACATTGTCCACAATCTTCACAGTTGGCTGCCACCAACAGCTGTTTTTCTTTATTCACCAGCTGACCTACTGAATACACTCAGCTGTAATTCACTTTTTCATTCCCAGTTGTGAATACTGATACTGCTTTAGAAGTTGAGTTTACATTTAGAGTGCTAATTTTTACTAGAACTTGCAGGAGGAAGGGAAATAAATTCCATTTATTGCAGGACCTGTCCTATATGAAGCTGCCTTTTGCAAGAGAATGACATAAACAGTATGTATGACTTTCTGTAAGGGCTTTGAAATAATCTGCAAACCTGTCACTCTTGGATGCAACTTGATCAAAATCCTATAGTATGCGTTTAGTTAGAAAAGCTCTGCCAGTGTAATTCTTACTGTATTTGACAAATTACATTAACAGACATCACCTTTTCACATGCTCTTTCCTTTCTAATACGCTTTTTTCTTTTGCCTCCTTCTCTTATCCCATTGCCCTCATTTTTTTCCTTAACAGTTTTTTCTGATCTGGCTGACACATGATGCTTCTCAGTGCCACCATTGCTCATACATTTGCTTTTCTGCTACAGTGATTTTATGTGCTCCCAACATATGTTAAACTCATGCTCTTGGCATGTCAGTGCCAGCAGGAGTCTGAGAGAGCAGTGTTTTTAAAATGATGTTTCAAACCACCAAGTGACCTAGATACTTGGACTTTTAGGCAAAGCCTTTAGGTCAAAGATGAACGTTGCATACTGTAAAAATGAGTATTTCATTCAGAGTCTCTACAATGCAAAAGGTTTCTATTTGCCTGATTGTGGGGTTCTGGCTCTGCTTTACCAGCATGCAGAGTTGACATATGTGCACATTTTGTTTAGAGTTGCCCTGTACTCATGCCACAGATGAAGCTCAGATCCTGTGGATTGGCAGACAGAAGTGGCATGTGGTTTTCCAGAGAAAGAGGAGATCTTACCCCTTACCCCAAACCAGGCTCTAGGCAAAGAGTAGTCCAATTTCATATAGCAATAGGAAGGGGAACAACCAAGGTGGCAAAGGCAAAGACATGTTCTTTCTTGGTATGTCCATCTCATGCTAAACTTCATGTTTATCTCTTTCTGAGGTGTTACTTAACTGCATCCCTGTTTGTTTGTTTGGGGTTTTTTAATTTTTTTCCTGGAATATTCATTAAACACAATTCTCACAACACCACTTTTAGTTCTCTGATGGATAAATAAGCTCCAGAAAAAAGAAAAGTCATATTCAATTACTTTAAATAATCTCCATGCAAACTTTTGTGCTTCGAATATGAGATGGTCAAATAAGAGACCTGTTGAGCTATAGTGTAGTCATTGCTCAGGACTATGATACTATTTTTTAGGAAAGCACTAGAATTCCATTAAAAATACTGATATGTCCTTGTGAATCTGAAAAGACTGCAAGAGACAAACCTTAATACTAACTTCATGCCAAAAGGGATTTCTGAAAAAGTTTTTATTGTATATATGCCCCTGCCCAAAGATAACTTGGGCTTGTCTGATAGCATGAAAGACTTTAGATACCAGGAAATAAATTCATTTCCTCTTGTAATACCAGGAGGAACTACAAGAATTACAACAGGCACTGTATGTTTCGGGATATTGTCTGTCTGTGTTAGAAAGATGCTGACTCGAAGAAGGATAACATTGTTTTCTTTCCTGTTTTTTTAACATGACTGTCTCCAGATGGGTCAGGTTATTTCACATACAGCTTCTTTCTCAGAGGAACTGGTTTCTAATGAACTGAGGTGAACTGATCCTAGTAAGACTAGCCAATCCAGAACACAGGAAAGTGCCATATTATTTTCATTATGTGCCTTGTCTCATATTTGGCACCTTGGTGAGCTAAGTCAAACATGTAAAATGAAGTGAATTGTAGCCTGCAGCTGCTAATTGAGTAGCCAGAGCAAGCAAAGTATGTCTGTGAGATTTCCAGACACAGAGGCTTAGCAGGAAAAAATGGAAGCTCCTTTTCACTGGTGTGTGGTCCTGGAGTGGATTCAGGGTCATACCAGGGAGCAGGTGGAATTTTGCTGCAATACAGGTCATGAAACAGGTAGCAATGAATTTCTCCAGTCTAATAAACAAACAGCAGATAGACAAGCTATAGCTGCAATCTTCAAAGAAATTGGTGTATCCTAATGTTTCACTTCTCCTGACTTTCCTTCCCTATCATCACCCACCACTCCCCCAAGATCTCTTTTGAAGGTCTCAGACGTTGTAACTGAGAATAAAGAGAACATACATTGTCTAAATATCATTAGCTGTTACCATGGCAACCCGTAGACTACGCTTAAGAGCAGTCAACATACAGATTTAGTCGTAGCAAATGTACTGAGTCCTCATACCTCCTTAAACCAACCTAGTGGTCTTCTATGATGGAGTGACTACATCACTGGACAAGGGAAGGGTTACAGATGTAATTTATCTGGAATTGTGTAAACCTTTTGGACGTGGCCCGCCTGACATCCTTCTTTCTAAATTGGAGACAAGTGGATTAGATGGGTAAACTGTTAGATGGATAAAAATCTGGTTGGATGGTTGCATCCAGAGGGGAATGATCTATGTCTCGGAGACCTGATGGCCGTCAGTGACTATATGACTCCTTAGGGGTCCATATCGAGATCACTGTGATTTAATATCTTTATTAATGACTCAGACAAAGGGATTGAGTGCACTCTCAGCAAATTTTCGAGTGACACCAAGCTGAGTGGTCTAGTTGACACCCTTGAACAACTGGATGCTTTCCAGGGGGATCTGGGAAACCTCAAGACATGGGTCTCTAGAAATCTCATGTGGTTTAACAAGACCAAGTGCTGGTGCTGCACCTGGGTCAGAGCCACCCTGGTATCAACACAGGCTGGGGATGGACAGATCAGAGCAGCCCTGCCCAGAAGGACTTGGGGGTGCTGGTGGTTGAGAGGCTGGACATGACCCAGCCATGGGCACTCACAGCCCAGAGAGCCAAACGTGTCCTGGGCTGCATCCAAAGCAGCGCGGCCAGCAGGGCCTGGAAGGGGATTCTGCCCCTCTGCTCTGCTCTGCTGAGACCCCCACCTGCAGTGCTGCATCCAGCTCTGGGGTCCCAGCACAGGAAGGACATGGGGATGTTGGAGCGAGTCCAGAGGAGGTCACCAAGATGATCAGATGGATGGAGCACCGATCTTATGAGGAAAGGCTGAGAGAATTGGGATTGTACAGCCTGGAAAAGAGAAAGCTTTGGGGTGATCTAATTGTGGCCTTCCAGTACCTGAAGGGGTCTACCAGAAAGATGGAGAGGGACTTTTTACAAGACCATGTAGTGACAGGACAAGGGGGAATGGGTTCAAATTGAAAGAGGATAGGTTTAGATTTGATGTTAAAAAGAAATTCTTCACTGTGAGGTTGGTGAGGCACTGAACAGGCTGCCCAGAGACAAGTCATGGATGCCCCATCCCTAGGATTGTTCAAGGCCAGGCTGGATGGTGCTCTGAGCAACCTGGTCTAGTGGAAGGTGTCCCTGCCTTTGTCAGAGGCATTGGAACTGAATGATCATTATGGTCCCTTCCAACCCAAGCCATTCTATGATTCTATGATTAAGCTAACATGGGCCTACCCCATTACACAGACCAACAGCTTTCGTCTCACCAAGATAGGCAAAAGATGTAAAAGCAGGGCAGCCAGAGAGAGCCTGACAAGAGCAGGAGGAACTTGGCCTGGGGTGAGCTTTCCTCCCATTCCTGCAAACTAACACAAACTGGCAGAGACACCAGGAGGTGTGTTAGGAAGACCAATCGAGAAGTGACATGGTTTCATGGAAATACTGAGAATACTGTTTACATGGGCATTCTTACAAATTGCCAATGTTCCTTTTTCCCTTTAAACATGCACGGAGGAAGGTGAATCCATAAGTAAACACACAAGCTGACTAAATACTGAATAATTATTCTTACAGTTCCTGTTCCTTCATACAAGTAAGATTTCTTCTGCTTTTGCAGCATTTGAAATGATCTAGTAAGATCAGAACAGATTTCTGTGCCGAAACAGGTACAATTTCATCACATAACTGAGATACTTTAAACAGAATCATAGAATATGTTGGGTTGAAATGGACCCATCAAGATCATCAAGTCCCAACTTCTGACCGTGTGCAGGACACCAGAAGAATCACACCATGTGCCTGAGAATGTTGTTCAATGCTTCTTGAACTCTGTCAGGCTGATGCTGTGATCAATTCCCTGGGGAGCCTGTTCCAGTGCCAAGCCACTCTCTGGATGAAAAGCATTTTCCTGATAGCCAACCTAAACCTCCCCTGACTCAGCTTCATGCCTTTTCCTCAAGTCCTGTCACTGGTCATGAGAATGAAGAGAGCAGGACCTGCCCCTCAGCTTCCCCTTGTGAGGAAGTTGAAGACCACAGTGAGGTCCCCCCTCAGTCTCCTCTTCTCCAGGCTGAACAGACCAAGTGACCTCAGCTGCTCCTCATATGGCTTCCCCTCCAGACCCTTCACCACTTTCACTGCCCTGCTATGGGTACTCTCCAATAGCTTTATATCTCTCCTATACTGTGGCACCCAAAGCTGCCCCCAGCACTTGAGGTGAGGCTGCCCCAGTGCAGAGCAGAGGGGACAATCCCCTCCCTTGCCTGGCTGGTGATGCTGTGCCTGATGCCCCCAGGACACGGGTGGCCCTCCTGGCTGCCAGGGCACTGCTGGCTCATGTTCAGCTTTCTGTCGACTGGGATATCCAGGTCCCTTTCCATGGTTCTGCTCTCCAGCCTCTCATTCCCCAGTCTGTCTGAACATCCAGGCTTGCCCCATCCCAGGTGCAGAATCTGGCACTTGTCCTTGTTAAACTTCATACAGTCTGTGAATCCTGTTTCACTCCAGGGTGAAGCAGTTCTTTAAATGACACAACTATACAAACACAGGGACAGGAATGGTCTCAGGAAGTCATTTAGTCCTTCATCCTAGCCCAATAGGCAGAAGCAATCACATTTGCATCATTTCTGACAGATGCTTTTCTAACCTGTTTTTGGAAAATTCTTGCAGATGGGACCCTATGACCTTCTAGTCAATGCAGTGCCCAGCCTCTCTCTCTCTACAGGCAGAGAAAAAGAAGGCACCACTCTCAACCTAAATCTCCTTTCCTGCAGTTTAAGCACTTCACTTGCTCTGTGCTTTCTGATGGATCTGGGGAATGGTGTATTAGGACCACTGTGCAGTAATCTTTTATAGAGCAGTTGGAGACAGTAATCTTGTGCTATCTGCAGCCTAAAGTGTCTCCACCTGAGTCTTTAGCACAATACTTACTCTTAGTGATGCTGTCCTTTCTTAATTTCATATGTTACCTCATGGGCAGTTTACAGAATGCTACTCACAAAAGGCATAGAACATGTGCAGTGGGAAATCTATAAAGCACCTCTACCTCTATCTATAAAGCAGATGTTCCTGGCATAGGTCTGTCCCCCGCTACCTACCCATGCCAAGACTGACCTGGAATTTCCCTAAGAAACACTTGGCTGTGGGAAGAGTAGGCTTGGCAGTAGCAGTAGAGGATTCCTGAAAGACCAGTTCTTTGACTCAACAAGTCAGATGATAATTATATTGCTGCTCAGGCTAATAGTGTGTGCCTATGTGAAGAATTCTGTTCGCTATCAAAAGACACAATCATGACACTGATTACTACCTGGTTATTGTGAAATATACCATGAAACATTTTATGGGAACCCTGGGGTGAATGGAGTGCATAAGACCTTTGGAAAAAACAATAGAAATATGCAGCACAAAGAGACTTTTTGTAGTTGTTAATAGAGATGTCTGCTCCTTAAATGCAGCTAGAAAAGTGGGGACAAGCTCCCTCCCTACCCAAAATTAAAAGGGCTGAGGAGCCCTATACGTATCCATGTTACCCCTTGTCTTGGAGCCAGATTCCACAAAAGAAAAAGACACCCTTAAAAAAGTAACCTGCTTGTTAAATAGAACTGGGAAATAGAGATGGCATGTAAACAGCAATAAAGCAGAGCTGGGAAACGAGCTAAAAACATCTACTCTAACTGGAAACATAAATCAAATGCAATATAACAAAGGTTCGCTGCAAGAATTTGTTTATGGCTGAAGGCTCCAGAGAGCCACAGCCAGTGTGTGGTTGACTCGGGGATACTCCACAGAAGTTTGTCAGCCTGTTTCAGTGCCTTGCTGGGAAACTGGCTCTGACACTAATGTACTTGAATCTTTCCATTTGAGGGGAAGGATAGCAACAGAAAAGTAGTTTAGCATTTATGAAGAAAGAATAGAGCACAGAAAAAACCCCAAAAAAATTTATTTCTTCTAAGTTTAAGAAAAAATAAAATGTTGACACCAATATCCACAACAGAGCTAAAATGTAGCAGAGCTGTGGAGCTGTTCACCTACCAGAAAAAAAAATAGCCTCAGCACTTAAGTCATCTTCCCTCCCCACTCTTTTACCACCAGTCTCTATTCCTGCTTTTCTGGTGTCCTTGAAACTTTGGTCATTTCCATGGTCTGAAGTTCTGACTATTTGGACTAACTATAATTTTTTTCTGATTTTGAGCTACGCTGCATAAAACTGAATCATAACGGTAGAGAAAAGACCTGAAAACCCAGCTCACCTAGCCTGAGGCCTTCAGCTGATCTCAGCTACAGCGGTGCTGCTATTCAGCTGTGCCCTTTTGGCTAAGGTGGTTCTCTGTAGATGTTGTGGTACTTTCCAAAACAGCTCAAACCTTTTGGAGAAAGAGTAAAAAGTATATTTCTTCACTGACCCCTCCAAATAACCAGTGACTCGAAGTCAGCAGCTGCTGAGAAGAACAAGACTCCTATGTTTGTATGAAGAACACAGAGTTTGGGACAAGTTCCTGCATCAGCATTTTCCCCCTGGAAATAACAACATAGTCATTGCTGTTTACTTTTGCCACCTTAATGTGTGAATGAACATTATCAGTGCAGGGGACTGTGGGAGAATACCCCATCAGGGCAAGGCAATCTCAAATAAAGAAGCAGCAGAAGAGGTGGGACCTCTAAAGAATCCTGATTGGTGGAGCAGAAAAAGCACACAGAAAAAGAACATTGAATACATTTTGAAAGTGGAAATATCTCACTTTGCTTCCATGGCAACCACGCCTATGTAAACCCCAGATGAATAATAGGTACAGAAAAGCAAGTGACAAGTTGCCTTATTGGTGGCTTCCAATTGTTATCATGGTATAAGGGGCACAGATTTCTGAAGAAATGTGAAAGAAACCCAGCAGAATATCTGATGGGTTTGTCCTGGTTGATCTAGAGCATCTGGTCATGAATCCAAATCTTCATGGAGAGGCATGCTCAGGTGCAGTGCTTTGTCAATCTGCAGCAATTTATCCACTTGCAGTTGATGCTGTTTTCTTTCCCTCTAGTACTTTGCTGTAATCAAAGCTGAGGCTGGGAATAGGAGGCAAAGCTTTTCTGTCTCTGGATTGACTTGTATTTCTCTGTAGAAAACAATGCTCACAAATAATCATGGACAAAACCCAGCCCTTTGGAGGAGAGGCTAAATCAACCATTATTTATTTCATTTAAACCCCCTGGAAACATCTATGTGTCTGTGACAGTATATTGTGAAGCTCACAATTTCCTTTCTATTCATTAGCATATTTTACATGACTTAATCTTGTATTTGCAGAGAAGGGAGCTGGACCAAACTCACTTCCCAGGGAAATCTGCTGCTTCCCTACACTTGGGTTAAAGATGTGAAGAGACAGCTTCCTACCCTTTATGGCCTTTGGATTATTATCCATTATTGATTTTTTTCATGTAGGCAGTGATGAAGTTGCAATAAGTAGTCCAAGGACTACTTGAGAGAGAGACTAATTGAGAGAGACTTCAGGGCCTTGGAAGGATTCATCAGGGAATTGTGAACACGAGAAATGTTCTTTTCCTTCCTTCCAATTGCAGGCAAAGATGAAGGAAGAAACAGGAAGATCCAGCAGGTTCAATACCTGACTTGAAGGCCGGTGTCACTGGCAGAAGTTGTTCTTTTTTATCATGAGTCAGCGTGACACTGGGCTTGCTGGCAACATATAGGGTATGCCTTTCTTAAAAGCAGAAAAGGATCTTGGTGCAGGAGTTAGCAGGGTGAGCACCAACCATATGAAATTTAACTAATGCAGATACTGGATTCTCCACCTAGGATGGGGTACCTAATTATGCACAAAAATTGAGGGAGGAGACCAGGCCCTGCAGAAAGAGATCTGGTGTTTTGAGTTGATGGCAAATTGAATATGGGTCAGCAGTGTGCCCTGGCAGCAAAAAAGTCTAGCTCTGTGCTGGGGAGCATCAGGCACAGCATCGCTGTGGGAGGTGATTGTCCCGCTCTGCAATGCACTGATGCGGCCTTGCCTCAGGTCCTGTGTGCAGTTCTGGGTGCCTCCATATCAGAAGGACATCAAACTGTTAGACTGTGTCTGGGGGAGGCTGTCTGGTGTAAGGTCTCAAGGGCAAGGCTTGGGATGAGTGGCTGCAGTCACTTGGTTTGCTCAGCTTGGAGAAGGCTGAGGGGTGACCTCAGGGCAACCCACAACTTCCTCAAAGGGGAAAGCAGAGGGGCTGATCCCCTCTGTCTGTGACTGCTGACCGGGTGTGAGGAGATGGAATGAAACTGCATCAGGAGAAGTTCACATTGGGCATTACGAAAAGGCTCTTCACTGAAACAGGCTCCCCAGGGAGTGTCACCGCTCCAAGCCTGCCTGAGCTCAAGGAGCATTTGTATGATTCTTTTGGTCATATGGTTAAGTTTTAGGTAGTCCTTTGAGGAGCAGGGAGTTGGACTCAGTGATCCTTATGGGGAAGTTACCTCAACAGCTGCCTTGGGACTGCCTAGATGACAGAGACCAAAAATGGTAGCTGGCATTCAGCTTGCTCCAGACCAAGTTTTGGTCAAGTGGGACTTGGCCAAAGCTGGCCTCAAGATGCTGAGCCTTGTCCTTTGGTGATCAGCCGAACCAGTGGGGATGTTATGACCAGGAACACAGAAAAGCAGAGATCACGAATCTGCTATGTGACTTCAGATTCCTTTGCATCAATTTATTAAAAAATACAAAAGAATAAAATTGATTGAAGCAAAAACTGAGCATAAAAATACCATATATAAACTAAGCACCTGTAACTGTTCCAGTTTCAGCCCACAAGAATTGCTTAAAAGCTGCTCTGACTGAGTGTGCAGAGCTTTCACCACTCAGTTTAACACAATTACAGATCTTTCTTGGTTTGAAAGACAGGTGTCTGCTAAGGAAGGCAGGAGCCTCCGTTGAAACGAGAAAGAATAAAAATGCAACCCCCTTCCCTCCGAATTATTATAATTTTGAAATTAGGGGCTTTCAGGCAAAGATATGAGGAGTAGGAATAACAGTTCTTTACTACTATATATATATATGTATAACAAGTCACACAAACAACAATAACTATGGCAGTAACAGNGAGTGGCCAGTTGGACCCCTCCCCACTGTGGCCAGGTCTTTTGTCTCTCTTAAACACCCAGCAATTTGTTGTCCTGGCAACATATATGGGGAAAATTCCTCAAGAAACAAAGGGAAACAGAAGGGGAACCCCTAAAACCCCAACAAGATCTTTTACCAATGTTCAAAACCCCATGTCTCACAAACATCTCCAGGATGGTTTCCATTCTTTCAGAGTGACAGACTCTTGGAAACTACATCACTTGTCACCTGCTGACCAGCACACCCTTGTATCTGCTTCTCTTCTTCCCAGGTTTTGGAGTTTCAAAGCCACAGTTTAGAAAAAAGGATTAAAAATTATTAACTCCTATTCCCTGACAGTTTGTGGTTTGCTGTCCTAACTACGTTTAAATAGCATAACTTGTTCATCAGGAACAAAAAAATTGTTGTCGTTTCTTGCCTTCTTGTAATTAGACCCTTCAGCATTTTTGTTTGTTTTCTTCTCTCCTCATTGTGATACACTTAAAATGCAGAATAGACTTCTTCTTCATTAGCTTCACAATGTTTTCAAACACATGATTGGAGCTTTTTTTTTTCACTAAATTAGTTCTGTTATATATTTAAAAAAAAAAAAAAGAAAATATATTTGGACAGTTAAAATAATTAATAAAAAATATTGAATAATCTCACAACTGTTCTGTGAACATGCCAGCAAAAGAGCTGTTCTGAATCAACCCACAGTTCTGCTTAGTCCTCTGCTTAGTTTCTAATACCACTGAATGCTTATAAAAGTATAAAGTATGGAGTACTTGTCCATAGTAATCCAGACCTCCTGAGATAAAGATTGCATGGGGTTTAGTTGATGTTTCCTTTGCCTGATACTTTTTCACTCTGTTTATGCTTTTTGACAGATTATTCTCTGACAATTTCAGGGTTTGACTTTGAGCTGGCTGTAAGGAGATTTGCTCTGAGGTTTTTGTTCTTCCTTTGTGCCTCTCAGTACTTGTGCTACAAGTCGCAATGAATTAAGAGATCCCTATTCTTCTCTGGTACTTCAGAGGCCTCTGTTACACCACCTATGTGCTGCTTTTTTCCCAGGGTGGAAATCCCTTAATTTAAGCCCTCTTTATGTGCAAGCCACTTCTCACCTGTCATCACCTCATCTCCCTTCCTCCGTGCTGACTCCAAGGCACAAAGGATGTCCCCGCCGCCCAACACCCGCTCTGATTTGTGCTGCTGCATCCCCCGCCGCTGCTGCCATAACCCACCGGGTGCAGACACACTGGCCGAGAGGCCGAGCCGAGCGGTGTGCCAGGAGAGCACGCTGCACCTTTGTGCCCAGCCCGCCCCCCTCCAAATAGAGCTCTTTTCCAGAAGGGCCTGGGGGGCTGGGTGCACATATGGCTCTGAGCAGGCGGGACAGCTGGCTGCTGGAAAGGGCCATTGCTGAGGCATATGCTCTTTTGATGTCCTTCCATGCTTTGTGGGTCCAAGGCATAACAGCATCACATCTGTGCTGCAGAAGCCCAATGCCTCTGTGACGTGTTGTAGCACCCACGGCCGTGGGGAGCTGCAGGCACCAGGGCAGGATGGGGTCAGCAGGACCCCTCCAGGGCAGTACATGTTCCACTCCTGCCCAAGCACCTGCTTCTAGTCCCTGGTGACGGGACACCTAGGGTCCTTGCACACTTGGGGTTCCTACTCTCCTCAGTACAGCCTGTCCGATTTTCTGGAAATCCTCCAGAACAGACATCAACAGGAGACCTGTTTGCTTCTCACAGCAACCCGGCCAGTCCCTTAGAAGTGACAGACAAAAGCAAGTTGTTGGCATTATCTCAGAGGAGGAAAAGCACATTCCTGTACTACTTGATGCAGGTGCCTAGAAAAGAAATGGGTGCTTCTCAAAAGCTGAGGGAATTGCTGCTGGGCACATCCCTGCCTCTTTGGCTCCAGTCTGAATATTGTTCCCAGCCAGGGGCAGAGAGGCTGGACATGAAACAGCGTTTCTGGTGCTCAGGGCCTTCCCTGTGTAGCCTCCTAGTCCTGCAATACTCTTTGTAGCCTGACCACAGTGTAGTTGCTTTCTGTTCTATCTCTATTTTTATAGTAGACAGGGGCTGAAAGATGACCCTGCCACCATACAGGCAGGTTCCAAAACTGGCTGGATGCTCCTGACCAGGTGGTATCAGCATCCAGTCCTGTGTTGTGCTGTAGTTTTGCCTCAACCACAGCAAGCTTTGACCAAAACTCGACTGGGGGGCTGCAGGAATACCCCGCTTAACCTCTCTGCGCTATTATAAGGTGAGATGTTAAAAGCTTGCTTTGTCCTGTGTACAGTATGGGCTAGGTAAGTCTGCAGAGAGTTTTTTTTCCATTTTTCATGACCTGTCATGTTTACAACAGACTAGAAAAAATAAATGGAGCTTTTCAGAGCTGAATATTCTGAAATGTGTTTTAAAGAAGAAACAATGTAAATCAGCTTTATGCATGTGCAATTTTCAAATTATTCTCCGAAGTCCAAGCTACAAAGTCACTGAGATATGCAAGCACCACAAATGTGGTCTCCCGTCCGGCTTTGACGGCAACATGCAAACAGCTGTAGTTAATGAAAAACAGCATGCCAGTGTTGCTGGGAGAGGCAAAAAAAAGGTATAGCCTAAGAAAAAACAGAAAAAAAAAACGCTTGTACATTTGTTGATAATGAGATTACTTGCCAGTTACTTCTTTTTTTAACTTGCTCTGAGATGCAGTAGCCATACATTTTAAAGTTTTTAAAATTTTCCTTAAAAAATTAAAAGTAGCAGGAAAATATATTTAGCAAAGCACTATCTACAAAAGAAGAGATTAAAAGCAATTGATAACTGAGGATCAGTTATCATTCTGATATTTAAAATTCTGATAGTTTCAATAGTCTATTTAAAGCAGCACTTTCATTATTATTCATAAATTATCACGTGAGAATTGAGCTGGTATGAACACATTATCAGGCCAAGTGGCTTGACATTGAGAGAGGGAGAGACAGAGAGACAAAGAGAGAGAGAGAAAGAGAGGGAGAGAGACCCTACTGAACAGCCAGGAAGTGTCCTTTGTAGTTCTAAACACAAACACATTTATGAGCTGAAAGTGTGTTTCAGATTGTATTACAAAGTGGGATTCCATATGGCAGCTGAGGTCCAGAGCTGGGATGACTCAGGAAGTCAAGATGAAAAGATCAGCACAGTTTATTGAACAGGACTGATGGTTTCTGACGCACTCTCAGCTTCATGGTTTGAACAGGCAAACTTAGGAACTGGCAGAGCTTGAGACACCTCTTGCAGTAGCTGGAAATCATGACTACATTTTTCAAAGATTTACTTTCTAGCAAAAAGGCATATACAACTGCTCACCTCCTAGTAAGGTGTTTTTGTATGTGGGATGTTGTATAAGGAATAGACAATAAGACATCTGATTGATTACAGCTGTAAAATGCCTCTGTAGAAAGCTGGTAATAAAAAAGACCAGAAAATAGGCATGGATCAAATATTTTTATGAGACTTAGGAGTTTCAAAGCAACTTTTTTAACAGTCCTTTTAGGTGATAAAGAAAGCAGTAAACTTACTTCTTTCACATATACGAATAATAGGTAAACAAAGCACTGCCCAAACTGGAAATCATTTGTATTTACTCCTGATCGTATTTTCTACTTTGACAGTTGTTTTCCTGCCTTTGCTTGCTGAAGCAAAAGCCGACTCCTGTGCAAACCCCCTGCAGTAATGGCACCTGCAGGAAGATGTGCATCCCTCTAAAATCCTCTGTGGTGGGCTCTGGAGTGGGACTTCAGCCCCAGAAAAGTCAGCTGTGCAGCTCGAGTGGAGAGTCCTACCTGCCCTAAGGGAAGGGAAGATCTTTTTGGAGCTGCCCACCTCTGCCCAGAGCAGCATGCCTTCTCGTGCTGCCCAGCAGACATTCATGACCACCTTGAAGCTGGCTATTGGTGAATGACAAAGTACCTGCTTTATTTTGGGATATTGAGTAGAAAAAAACATGGTCCTTTTAGTTCTAGTCATTCTTGTAAGTTTCTGGGTTTGTGTCATTTGTGGTCCTAAATTAATTTATTTAAGAACTTGAAGAATATGATAAAAGGCACCACTGTTTCCTCACAGAAGCTCTGATCTCTGCCTCTTTGTTCACAGTCGTTTCTGTGCACAAATAATCCTCCCCAGGTTTTTCTGTGAGGTTAACAGGCAAAGTTGTTCCATATCAAGAGCGGAAGACAGGATATAAAAGTGATCAGCCTTTAGAAACATGTCTAAGTGTAGCCAGGAAGAGATGTCAGGCTACCAAGCAAAACAGCAAACAAAGGTGGGCCTGTGGAAGGCGTGTTTGACAGCAGGGCTATTCACTGCTGCCCTCAGAACACTAGTGAACCATGGCGAGGATCAGTCTGAACTTGAGTGATATCTTTGGGTAGTTCTGCAGCGTAACTAAAGGCTGCATTACCTTCCCTATGCAGTGTTCAGGATAAAGACAGCTCTCTGGAAGAGTGCTGTCCTGAGCCATTCAGGCTTTTTTCTTTGCTCAGCATAGGTACAGCGTTCCCTCCATGGCACCTGGGGGAAGGCTGTGCAAGTCCGAGGCGCAGAGAGCTGTGCTGGGACCCGCACCTTGGGCAGTGCGGGCTTGTGCTCTCCCAGCCCACAGCAGCCTCAGCAGCAGACCATGGCTGGGCCACTGCTACCCCACTCCTGCATCAGACTTGCCATTTTGTGCACCACATGGGAGTGGGGGGGCCGTGGTGACTAGGCTCCACAGCTGGTGGCATCAGCTCAGCAGGCAGGCTTTGAGGGGGCAGAGGAAAACGCTTCAGAAAGCAAGGGAAAGTCATGTACAGATCAGCAGAGCAAACAAAGAAACAAACGAACACAGACATTAGAACTTATGCCCACTCAGTGAGCCATGATATGAATGCAGAGAGGGAGGCAAACTCCGAGAGCCTGTAGGATGCCTGAGCCAAAGAAAAGCAGAGGAAAAGGAGCTCCGGGGAAGCCACCAGCCCATCTGGAGCAGATCAAGCTCCCAGTAAAAACCTCAGGGAGTAAAGGGTGAGCTCTTGGTGAACTTATTTAAGCTTTGACTATAGTATGTCAAAAAAAAAAAAAAGGAATGTTTGGCCCTGGGTAAAGGGAGGAGGTAGCTGACTGGCAGTCCAAAACCCAACAGAGCCACTGTGTCTGACCTGTCTTGTGTGAAACCATAGTACTCCCCAGAAGATCCCTCTGGCAGGATGATTCAAGCAGCATGGACGTGCGATGATGAGTGCCCGCTTTTCTGCTTCACTGTGTGTAATCCAGATGGGGATAGCAATAGCTTGAAATTTAGGGAAGTTTTAAAACATCTATATTTTTACAGTTGCCTGTTGCCCTTGACTTTTTAACATTAAAACTATGCTTTAAGATTCAGCAGAATACATGTCTCTGTGTGTTCATAATGTTTCTGATGCCAAAACACAAAAAAAAATTAATAGACTGTCACTGAAGGGTCCAAAACTGAATCTGTCAGGAAGAAAGGAAAATGTACTTTGCTTCCTCTCATTTTCACAGTTGTTGCTTAATTTCATATTACTCTTGGCATTTTAGCTGGGGATCAAGATATCCAAAACCCATTCTTCATTTTTTATTCACTTCCACAAGTTATATGTGCACTACATCATCCTCTGCTCTGAGTTCTCTTTCCAACAAGCTTGATTAGGACGTTTCCATGTGAGCTTTCTTTTATATTGCTCAGCTTGGGCGCACCTCTGGGCATGCAGATCGTCACAGAAACATGGGGCTGGTGGAAGAGAATGACAAAAGGATATCCTCAGTCCAGAGGACTGAGCTGCAATTACCACCGTGTGCAAGCATTTTCCTCCTCCCTTGGTATGGTGTTTACATGAACAAGAAGGGGAGGAAAAAATCAAGGAAAGGGAGAAGCAAAATGGAAGAAGCTGACTTTAAACTTTGTGTGCATAGGTGAATAAGGGCATCGTTTCAATGTGCTGCTCTTTTCACACACTTTTTGTATATCCCTTTTCCTGACTTATTTCCTGGCTGAAACAGGGCCAGATATTCAGCTAAAGAGATTTATAGAGTTCTCTGACTCTGACAAAGCTACTAAAATGTCTGTTTGTATCTCTAGGCTCTTAATTGCCACCTTCTTCTGCATTTCCCCAAGATATACAAATTCACAGTGCAAGGGAAAGTGCCACTAGGAAACCTGGCCATTGCTTAGGTGGTTTTTGTTTAACTGCAGCTTGACCTGGGGCCTGTAATTACGGTGTTTTAATGTAACAACTGTGTAATGATGTGTAGGCAAAGCAACAACAGAGAAAAGACAGACTGAGGAGGGGTGAAAGGCCCATGTGCTGGGGCTGTGGTGTTTGGGCAAAGACATGGACAATGTTTGATCCCCTTCACCTTCTGTGAGTGCCTGGTCCTGCTCAGCACAGCTACAAAGCTGCTGGGACCTGATGGTGCTCAGGATCTCGATGCAGACTGAGTCACTGGCAGGTGAGTCCTAAAAAGGTCACAGTGGTGGTGCAAGGGATGTGTCTGCATGCTCAGGGAGCTCTGGTGCCATGCTGGCTCCCCATCCTGCATCTGGAGTGGGGTTGGGCTGCCAGAGTGGGCACAAACGATATGGTACTGGGTGCAGATGGGCTCTGGTGTGCTCCAAGGGGTGCCTTCTAACTCCTAATGTCTAAGAAATTTGCAGTCAGTGGATGCCCTTTCTAGGTTTTGTCCTAAGGGATTTCTCCTCAAATCAAGATCAGAGGCTGCTAATTTGTCTTCACTGATCTAAGTAAGATTCAAGAAGATGAATTCTCCTCTAAGATTCAATGAGATTAATTTATTGTTTGCAGTCTGTGAACCAGATAGGATCTGAAAAATTACGTTTTTTACCTTTTATTTTTTTACAGGGGCAGAAATAGCTTCTAGCTTTTTATTTTATGTAGTTTTACGTTATTTAATCTTACTTATTTTATTTATTGCATGTGTATAGTGTTACTCTGTATTGAATAAAGGGAGGACCTTGGCTGGCTTTCCATTTTTATTTCCATTTTCCTTTTAGCAGACAGACAGGGCTCAGCAGGAAGTTGTGACCAGTGTAATCACTGCTGTAGATGAAAGGGTGTCCCCAAAAAGGGATTAAAGAGAAAATTCCTGTCATGGCAACCATTAGTACAGGAAGTCTGAACAGCCGAGATGGTGGAGTATTTTGAAACCAGATTAGGAAAGAAGGTGTAGCTTTTGACACTGATGCTCATGTGTGGGTGGGTACTAATTAGGGGGAGGAAGGGCTAGATGGGAGGTGAGGGCCACATGGAGTCCTCACAGAGAGGTTCTTTGGTTTCATCTGGTGGGTGAGGACATCTATTGTCACAAGCTTGGGTTTGGTTCAGCAATTAAAAGTTCAGCTAAACCAATCCAGAAAGGCCTTTCTTAATGCACTGTTTCCCAGAATCTTTCTGGACATCCAGAAACTCTCTCCTCAGCTTTACTTTCCCCTATCCTCATTAAAGAAATAGAAAACCCAAAAGACAACACAGTGCAAACCTGACCTTCCCTGACAAGCCATGTGCGTCTTGCTGTCTGAAAAACTGTCTATCATGGTTTGGATGATTTCTATACATTAAGCCAGTTACTCAGATCTATGTCTAGAACTTGTCAATATTTGTTGGTGTTCTCCCAGGTTGCTCTTTTCATCAAGACTGTTAAACTGAATTTTTTTTTTATCACAGGCACTTTAAAGCCTGACTTTGTAGAAAAGAAGCATAGATATAGGCATAGACATAAGTAGATGCCATAACCTGAACTTGTAACCAGGAGGTATTCTCTGTAGAAATTATGCCCTTTCCCTTTATCTTGAAAAGTAGCACAAAATGCACACTGCCCCCATATTTGAGCAAGACAGGCATCCAAATCTCTATCCAAAGCCAGGTCAAAGGTGAATCTCACAAATCTAAATCCAAAGCCGGATTTGCACAGCTCTAAATTTAATTCACTACACCACCAAATGCTCTCAAGGGCTCAGACATCTTGAATGCACTGCTGTAGATTTGAACTCCAGGGCACCAGACTACTTTTCCCACATGGCTCTTCAGCAGCAGCAACAGTAAATCTTGACTCTGTGATGAAGTTGTACATCTTTGTCATTTTTTTAGCTATCAAATGACTCTTTTTGAGGGAGAGGCTTTGTGATGCTGGTGATCAGAGTAAAGGGGTTCACGTTTATCTGGCTATGTAACAAGCTATAAAGGTGTTATAAAAGTGATGGAGAGAGCTCAATAAAAACCATCACAGTCAGGGATCTGTAGCAGTTGCACATTCCTGATCCCCCTATTCCTCTGCCCACGTACAAAGGCAATGGGACCCCAGCTAGGAAGATTGCAGCTGCAGGCAGAAGTATGGTGCAGAGACAGGGTCCTAGCATGCATTTCTGGCATGGGAAAGTGGTCGTGTATGAAAAGTCTGGACTGCTCAACAAGCAGAAAGTCTGGAGCTCATACACTGGGGAATATTGCTACAGAGATCAGTCACAAAGGAACTACAGTCTCTTGGGGTAGCTGAAAGATTACCTTGTTTATTCCCATCAAATGCTGTATTCAATCAGGATGGCCCAGACATGGCAGGTTTGATGGTCCATCTGGACAAGAAGTCAAAATAAAAATTTATTGATGGGATTGGAAGTGCCAAAACAGCACTATATTCTGTTCAGACTCTTGAGCTAAATAAAATGATTCAGAATATCTGACACAAAACATCCCTGCTTTCTTTAAAAATGTCTTTCAGTCTGTGACCTCAAGTGAGTGAGCCTTGACTCCTTCACGTAATTATGCATGGTCCTTCCCAAAGGCTGAAAACTGTCTTAGCACAAGCCTGGCCATAGAAGAAAGGCAGTGCAAGGTGCACTTTGGACCTTGCCGTAACTTCACTCCTTGGTCATCCCCTAAATAGGGGAAAGCCATGCCAAGACTACCCTTCCCTCACACCAGCTCTCACAGCTGCAGGACAGAAGAGATGCAGCTTTGATTTTGGCCTTTGCTGGCATTTCTGCAACGATGGTTGCTCAGGAAATTGCACTTATATATAACAATAATAATTAGTATTATATATATTAATATTTGGTACTCAGGAAAATCTACCTCATGACAGCGTTAGAAGTCAAGTACTCCCTTCTGATGAAATATTAAAATTACCAGGACATCACTGCTTCGGTGGAAACAGTTGCATTATCCCTTTACAAAGTATAAAATTATTGTATTGATCCAGTCTCAAGCAAAAATGTCCTATTTTGACTTATTTACTTCCAGAGAGGGAGCATGCAAGGAAACTCTTGTGAGAAACCTGCCCTTTCTGTTCTCTAGGTGGGCAGGACAGGTGGCTTTCCCCAAAAGGGACACTGAGTGCAGAAAAAACATATTTCTTGTAAAACTCAGATACCTTGTCTTCATGATCTTTGAACTACTGAACACGTGGCATGCTGGTTATGTCTGTATAAAACTGGAGGAGATAGAAATCAGGCAAGAATAAGTCTAGGAAAAAAAAATGTAAAACTAATTTCTGCAAGGCCTGTATCCAGACCATGACTGCCCTTCTCATAGATGTTGAACCAACCTTCCACTGGGATGCACATATAACCAATCGTGAGAAAATCTGGTGTGTTCATGTTGTGGTGCTACAAGATAATGCACTGCGTGAGTCATGGGAGAGTGGATAATAAACACAGTGAGTTTTCCTGGTATTAATGGTCAACAGCTTACTGATACTGCAGCTTGTAGTTAAGAACAGTACCATTTTATCATGCAAGAAGCTTACTTGAACTCCTGTCCCTCTAAGTGTGTTTTCTTGATAATTTTCAATTACATGTTCTTGATAACTGCCTAATTTCATTATTATTCTTCAGTGAAGTGTTTGTAATTTTCTTTTCTTCTTATCTTGAAGGGACCAAGGAAATTTGCAACTGTCTTTTGATTTTTGGAAACATTACTGGCTGCAGAAAAAAATAGTCAGTTGTAATTACATCTTCGTTGTAACATGCTGAGTTTTTGTTCTTCTGTTCTCTTCAGACTTTTCCCTCATGTGTTGATTTTGCTGCTCCCCGACTCTAGGAGAACTGAATTTCTTTAAATATTTGTATTAGAGGAAGTATTTGAATCCAAACCATAAGAGGGAGGAAACAGAGAGAAATTAAAAGATGCAATAAATGCCTCCAAAGGGCAAGTGAACAGCCTTGAGAGACGCAAAGTACTGTGGTTTTCTGTGTTTAGATGAGAAACTGCATGTCCAGTAGTTTGTAAACAGTGCAGATTTTTCATCTGCAGTCCAAAGGGCAAATAGATAAACGATGACAGCCTCTGAAATTTGGGATAATGAAAAGTAACTGGTCTACAAGGACCTCTATAAGGAGAAGTTGATGACTTTCAGATGATTTTTCGGTCACACTCCATTGATTAAAGTAGCAATATCATGGGGCTCCTGCACACACACTTCTTGATCTAACACTGAATTTGGTAAAAATCCTTGTTTGGGAGCTCAAAATTGGCCTCACCTCCGTGGCTGCTGAGCTAAGACAGCTGTTGCAACTTGTGGCAATGCTTTCAAGCATCCTTGTTCTGCAAAAAAGCTTGTTGGTCTGCTTGCAGGCAGGGTGAGATGTCATTCCACCACACACACAGTGAACATGCCTTACTGCTATTTTGGGCTGTGGAACAAACTGAAGCCATGGGAATGAGCACTGCTGTAAAAGAAAATCAAACAACTCAGCATTTTGGAAGCTGACTTTTCAGCTCCTATGATGTTTCACCCCGCTGTGTGTCACTGAGGAGGAGCAGGGATGTCCATGAGATCCTGGGACCCCATCCACTTGCTGCAGAGGAGCCACAGACTTAGTTCCCAAGGGCCAGGGGAGCAGGAAGGGGCACTGAAGTGAAACACTGGCAGGAGGCTGGGGGTGGACAACATGGGTGAGAGGTGGGTGAGCTCTGGGACAAAAGGACATGTGACACAAGGACTGTACTGCTGCATGGTCAAAAGAGAAATATCCACTTTCCTAGCTTTCTGCTCCCTTGTTCTCCCCGTTTCCCTCAGACTAGATTTATTTCTATTAAGCTCACACTGAGCTCCAGGAGGACCGGGCATGGGGGGAGGAGGGTTCTGGACAGGAAATGTCAGCTCTCAAGCCTTCTTGCATGGACACATGCTTTGGCCTTCTGCCCCACGGGGCCATGGAACACCACTGGCAGAGTGTCTTCCACTGTACCTCTTCTGATTTTGGTCATCATGCATCTATCTCAAGTCTCCCCAGATGCCTTTGGAAGTGCCGTCTGGCCAGCCTGATATTTTTAACCAAAGACAAATAATTTCTATCATAAGAAATTTTAGGATCATGCTAAAGAATTTTCCATCCTTAATTAGTAGTGCTCTTCACTTCAGGCAGAACACTGATGACCTAAATGAGCATGAGGTTGCTGACCCTTATTCCCCCAAGCCTCCGGAAGGTCTAAGTCATGTCTTGAAGAGTCTGTACCCCCAGGTGTGATGGGAAAGGCTACATGGGGGATGCAGTCAGCTCTGAACAGGAGACACAACGCTGCCTGTGACCACCAACATCCAGAGTATGCCACAGGCTGCATTGCAAATCAGTTCCCACTTTAGGCTGTGGCACCACAGATTTATGCCAATTCATTCCAGAGCTATCCACTGTTTCAGTGATGTGGGGTTATTTCCAGTCCCCTTCTGTGGCCATGAAAAAGAAAAACAAGGTACAAATTATCATGAGTAGATGCTCAGTTCACCAAAGGATAATTTTAATCTAAGAATCCAAATTGTTATTTAAAAACTTGTATACCCAAATGCAGTTGGACTTATTCTTGACTGCAAGAATTCACAATATCTTCAGTTCTACCTGAGGGACTTTCTTGCCAGATTTCATACAGAAACCAATAGTGACAGAGTTATTATGTTGCTTTTAATAGAAATAATGTCAAAATTCATGAGCTACTGTCTTCATAAATATGTATTATGAAGTTCCTATTTTAATGTGATTAGATATTAAATAGCAGTGTTCTGGAATACCATACTTGGCTAAGGAAAAATTCAGTTTTATGACAACAGCACGTTTTAAAAGTTTTATTTGCAATTTCTTTTTTTTTTTTTAAGAAGGCAACTATAATATTACGCAGAAACAATGCCTTTCTAGCATTTTTTCTATCTGCTTCTGTTTCTCTAAGCCCACAGCAATTAAACTAAGAGGGTAAAATTTCAGGTTCTAAAGTACTGATACAGTCTGCTTTGGAAAGTGGGCATAATTCCATTAAAGCTTATTCTATTTGCCACTATATTATTGGGTTTCTACTGTTACAGATCCCAAAGACTGTTCAAGTGACAGTTTGGCTCTGGAGAAGTGAGGCACTAGGCACTAAACAGTTATTGCTGCAAGTACAGAAGGTGAAGTTCCTTATCAAGGTCTGAAAAGTTAATAGGCAACATGTGAATCACGAACAGGAGAAATATTCCAGAAGAGAGGCATATATTGTTCAAAAAGGACAATCTCTTTTTGAAGGTGAATTTTATAATGTCTGAATGAATCTCAGTTTGCTCAAAGCATTACTGGTAAATCATGCCTTTGTAGACGTACCTGGAAAAATGTCACACATATCATATATTATTTATTCCTTCGTAAAAACCTGGGTGAAGGACCTGCACAGGTCAACTGTTCAGAGTATTTTCATATAGTACAAGAAAAAAAGACAGGAAAAAAATAAATAAATACATACGTTTTGAGACAAATGGCCACCTCAGAGCTGATTATAGAAATAAGGATAATGTAGGCCCTCAAGTGCAATAGTGTTGCAAATACTCGCTGGAGGGAAAGTACACTCTGAACAGAATACGAGGGAAGAACAGCTCCAAGGGGAAAAAAAGAAGTATGTATGGTTTGAGTTTAAAACCATAACTCATTTACATTAAGAGATCAATCAGTGGGAAAATCCATTCTGCAGTGTTAGCCCATCAGTGAACAAGCTAATTGAACACAGAGCAAGCAAGAGCCTGGGTGGCCTCTTTTCTCTTTTATCTGCACGGCAAAACTCACACAGCTTCAAGATCCCCCTCTCTGCAAGCCCAGTGGTTTCAGACAGGGTGACCATTCGACTGAGCCCAAGGAACATCATCTGCGAGAGTGCAATGTCTTTGAAATTTATTTCCCTGCTTCCAAAGGGGGCTTGAGAGCTGTGTTTGACAGTCACCCAGCACTGGCTGCTGTGCAGGTCTGGTGCCCTGGCCATGGGGCAGGAGCTGGGTGGCCGTGCTGGAGCTGGAGCTGGAGCTGGAGCTGGAGCTGGAGCAGAGGTGGCTTTGTCCAACACACAGTGCTGCGAGCTCCTGAAATAAACACGCTTACGTAACATGCAGAATCATCCCATCTTTCCCCTATGTTCCTTTGGCAGAAAGGCTCACAGGAAATATCCTGTTAGTGGAGATAAAAGGGTTGATTTACTCTGTTCCTGGTAATACATAATTGCTTAATCGCAAGCACATAATTAAACTCCATTGGGAAGGTTACAGCGACAATGATTGCCCAGCAAAGACCAGTTCCCCCAGAGAGGCAATATTTGCATCCGTTGCATTTTTTTTATAATGGGAACGAGGGGAAATGCACTAAAAAACCTGAATGTTTGGCAAGAGCTATGGAGGCATGGGTCAAGGGAGGCTGGACACAGTCAGAGAGTTACCAACAGAGGAAGGGGAGATAAGGTTTTAAATTATTCCCCTCACTAGCTGAGCTGTTTGTGGAAGCCATGTCTCTGCAAAAACACTTCTTGTGTGCTGAGGAGGTCACCAAGCTCAGCACGCTCTAGAGAAGAGGCCTCCGATGTGGTGAATGCCCTCCCAGACAGTGCCAACAAAGGGGCCCACCTGAGCCCACCAACCACCCTCCGAAGGTTGTTCGTGTGGATGGCATGAGGTCCAGGGGGACCAAGGAACCACCAGTGGCCAGAGCAACTGCAGCATGCCCACGTCTGAAACAGCACATTCAGTGGGGAGCCAGAGCTTCCCAGTGCAGAGAGACCACTACCCAACCTGTCCCCTATTGTAAGGAAAGATCCTGAAAGGAGCAAACAGAAAGCTGTTCTTCCCAGTGGCAGGAGGCACTTTTGCAAACTGGTGAATGAGTCATAACTCCTTTTATTGAAACTCGTTCTTCAGTCATCTGGAAGTCAGAGCTAAAGATACTTTTTAATTTCTTTGTCATGTAAATTCTGTGTAACTACTGTATTAGGCACCCACCACAAAGGAACAGTAGTTTGCTGAGACTGACAGACCTGTGTGCATGTCCAGAACTCCGAGCCTTCCCTAATACTTCCCTGTGTAAATGAATGAAGTCCTGTTTGGGCACAGAAGAACACTGCATTCATTTTTATCATTGGTGATGAAGAAAGTATGAGAAGTTAAAAACAAAATAAAAACCTTCAGTGCACAGGAGATGCTGTGTTCCTAACAGAGAGAAGACAGTCAGTTCCAGTTTGTGGGAGACAGTCTGTAAGTGCAAGTAAAGAGCATCACTTTGCAGCCTGAAGAGCAAAAGAAGAAAAATCCTGCTTTAGAAAATGGTGCTTGCTTTGAGCTGGCAAGAAATATTTCAATAACAGGTTGTGGAGAATATAACTTCAAAGTTTGGAAGTTGATGGAGTTTTGGAAGCAGTTGCTGAAATTTGCATCCAAAAGTGATTTAACTTCCCCAGTAAGTGATGTGTACACATGGCACACACCACTAAACCACATATGCACTCAATGTATGAATTCCCACTTTCTTGACTTCCCATTCCAGCTTTAACATTTTTTCCAGCACAAAAAGAAATGAATTAAGCTTGCAATAGGATGTGTGTATAAATGCCAAAGAAAAAATTAAAATCAGCTGCTATTTGAAAATTACTGAGCCTGGAGTACTTTGTTTGGATACTTAATGCCCTGTAAATCCTGTACACCATTGTGGATAACCAGTTAAAGGAAGAACTCTTTAAGCCAAAGCTATTCCAGGTATGTTTGGCTTTCTTTGGTAGTATGACCTTTTATAGTGACCAAAATGGTTTTAAAATCATGAGGATCCATGGGGCAAACTGGTCTTCTGTGAACTGATTCCTTAGAATATGATAATTCATTTTAAAAGCATTTTCTTTGCTCCTGCCAAAGAGGAAGCATTCTGGCCAGAAAAGAGAAGATGGGGGGGGGACATGCTGGAGAATGCATTGCCTAACATCTTCTTTCCCCCAACTTACTCTCCTGAGAAAGTGAGATTTCCTGGGACCATATGGAAGAAGAATGGCAACAGCCTGCAGTATGTGAAAGGTTTCTGCAGCAAAACAGAATTCCTTTCAGCCTAAAAGTACAATCAAAGCATCTCACTCAAAGTTTTTAGGAGAGATCTTTCTTTTGAGAACTTGTCAGCATAATTATGGTAGGAACAAATTTACCAAAACAAATCTTCACTTTATGAATGCTGGTAGCTGTCATCTCTAAAAATGTTTAGATACAATACAGGAAGAGAATGAGACAGAAAATTTTTACGTCTTGTTTAATACTCTAAAATTAACACCATCACTGCTAAATAAGAAGGGACACTTGGAAGAAAAACAGGCACTCATTTTTCTCTTGATACTGTTTAGAGTGAGTTCATTTGTACCTGTACAAGTAGATTTAATGGTAGTGAAAGATTCAGCAGATTGAGCCTCATCTCAGTTGGTGGAAAATTCTCTCTATTACATTTCCTTCCACTCCCTTTTAATTTTTTTCCTCTGAGTAGTATCCTAACTTCCCCAAACACATGAGAAGGTGCATGTCTGATCACCACAAAACAAGTAGAGGCCAGGAAGGTAGCAGCCACTCTGAAAGCAGAGGTGCGTGTCACCTTTCATGTTGTGGGATTAGCAGAGCCACCTGTGGTGTTTCATTTCCACGACCAGATCCTTAATCCTTCCTTTTAGTAGGAAGGGCAGTGCTAATGGCAGATACAGGCTGGCAGCTCTTAAATTGCATCAGCAGTTAGTAATCTTAGTTTGCTTCACGACTCATCCCAGCAGTGAGGTGAGGAAAGCAGCATGTGCTAGGGCCAGCGTCTACCCAGCCTCTGCCTTCTACAGGGCAGCACAGTGGGTCAGTGTCCAGCAAGAAGTGTCACAGTAGGAACAGGGACAAAAAGGACACACTTTTCAAGCAGAGCAGCATGCATTTAGCTCTATCCCTAGTTCCCTCCAACTTCCATTTTCGAAGTCTGCTACCACCTATCTAAAAAGCATGTTAGATACTTTGGGCCCAATAAGCAGCACACCCCGAGCAAACAGGAATGCTGTCATTCAGAGACATAAATCAAGTGATGCTGGGCACAGACCCTGAACTCATCTGCAGCATGATGGGCATCTTTCTGATGATATCCCACAGAGTAATCACAAACCGTTTTGAGGTAACAAAACCCTCCTGGGATAAAATGCAATAGCACTGCTGTCAGTTACAATCACTTGGCACAGCTAGAGTTTTGCTCCTACTGGAATGGGAACAGGACCTGAAATATCAGGGCCTACTGAAATGCCTCATGATCGACATCAATGATGCAAATGCAATTAATATTTCTGCCTGGTCTATAACGACTCTGGTCTCCTAATGCAGTGGAGTAGTTAGAAAAGCAATGGCACATAATGGCACATAAACACTTTCCAAGTAGCTGTCCTATTAAGGTTATGCAAGACCCAGGGCAGTCCTCTGCAATGTGATGTCAGCTCTGGCTCCTGGCCTGACACACAGTTACACAACAGGACAAGGCAAGGGCAGAAAATGGAGATGCTCTGGAGTTATCAATCTTTTGAAATACAGTTTAAGCGCATATCTTCTGTTGTCGTCATTGGGAAAACATCAGACAGGTAAACAGCAGTGGGGGGACCTATTGTCAAACTCAGACATGAATTTTTTTTTTTCCTTTTCTATATATAATTCTTTATTGTTCTTTTCATGTATCTATCCTGATTTTCTCTCTCTGAGACTCTTGGCAGGGGAGCAAAAGAAGCTCAAAAGTACATAGCTTATGACTGAGTAATGATCTACTAAAGGCAGGGAATCTTTCTTTTTTTTTTTCATTATTTTCGTGGGTTTTTTCTTACTTCCTGCATGAGCTGTTAGCCTAGAAGCCCTACTGATATTTAGCATTCCTTCTGCTCTGGTTGATTCATGCTGGTTGCAAGAAGCACATGGTGGGGATTTGGCCCAGCACTAGGGGAGATCACAAGCAGGGAAAGGAGATGTCATGTCAGTTTGCATAGAAAAGGGAACCAAAACAAACGTTTTTCCTCACTGTGCATTTAAACCCTCTGCCTTATAGCAATGGATGCTGAACATACATGGGTATGTGTCTGAGGTGGAGGAGAATCCCTGGTGCCACCCTTGGAGGATATGCTGTGCTGGTCTCACTTCCCAGTGCTATTTGGAGAGATCAGGGTTCTCATCTAAGAGAAACGGTCATTTCCTGCACTAGCCAGCCTTTTTGAATGCTGTTTTGTCCTCTCTCAATTTAAAACCATGTAGGTGACCCTGGATGAGGAGGAAGTTGCCCAGCATAAGTGGGATTTTGAGCTCAGAGCACAGACAAAGCCCTGCAGAGGGATGTCGCGAGGCTCCTCAGGGGGACAAGGGTGTGTGAAAGAACTATTGATTCTCTTTACTGGTGCTGGTGAGAGAGGTCTACGTGGGATGGGCACGTGGCTGCTGGCCTTGCCGGCCGGGCTCCACACCGCAAAGGAGTGGGCTGGCAGTATAACCACAGGCAGGAGAACCAGGACCTTCAGCACCTGCAATCTGAGCGAGAGGAAAGACAGAGAAGAGGGGTAGCATGCACCAGTATCTGTATTCCAGCTATTGGACATACTACCCAAAGGAAAGGCCAATCAAAAGACTTTTCTGGAAAATTCCTGGTAGCCAAGAGCCATATAGAGCCCAGGGCTTCCCTGTTCCTCCTCAAAACACTCACAGAATGCTACTTAATTCCCTTATTTTTCCATCAGGCTGTCTAAAGAGCTTGACTGTTCACTCAATTGCTCAATCAGGAGAATGCATTTTCTTGACATGTTGGAGTCCCATCTACTCATATGTAGTTATCCTTTCCACTTACTCCCAGATTAGGCCTTGTCAGAATAAAGCTTTTGAAATTTTTCAGTCAAAACCAGTATTGGCAATGAAGGTTTGAATTGTAAGCACTGATAAAGTTCAGTCTGAAATACACATTTTGTCTCCAATTACCTGCTACAATTTTATGTCTTCTTTTATCTCTGATACATACCAGCTTGCATTACTTTGTTTTAGTGCTATCTTGGAGGAAGACATCACAGAAAATCCACTCAGCCAAAGATTTCCCTGTAAGCGAAGAAGATCATTCCTAAAGCACAAAACCACCTATTCCATATGAAATCAGAAAGAGCAAAACCTTGGATTTGAAAAACCCTGGAGTTCTGTGGAATGTTTGATCCTGATCTGACATGTGTGGCTCAAGCCTTTGTGGCTTATTGTGCGTTGGGGACTTTTTATGATGAGAAAATGCACAGTAAATTCAGGCCTGTATGATCAAGATCCCTGGAAGTATATGCATTAAAATAGAATAAACCAATTCAGAAAACTGGCTGTTTTCCTTTTGTTCCATGTTACATCCTTAACATCTCCCTTAACTATCCTTGGTGAGACTTTTTCTGCAGGGTGTGTATTTTATACTCTGACAACTCAGTACAAATATTTTATTGTCAGAATTGGGACACAATTATGCTTACAATCCAACTACCTATTCTGGATTTCATGTGTCTGAACTTGGGCATGTCTATAAAAAAATTATGCTTTTCTGTTCCCCCTCTAGTCCTCACAATTCAATTGAAACCATCATTCAGGGAAAAGAGACCTTCTCAGAGAAAAGCAGCTGTCTTTCTCCTAGTTTATAAAAAGGCCCTGGATTTCTCTGAAGCAATACAAATTCCTTGCATTTTATAAAAAACAGTTCCACTTGAATATTAATGCTACCTCCAAATGATGTGTGTGTGTGTGTGTGTGTGTGTGTGTGTGTGTTTGTGTGGCTTTGAAAGAAGCCCTTCACAAAGCCTGTTTGCATCAGAGATGCAACTGCTGGACTTCCATCTGAATGTTGCTATTGTTCTCATCTCCATCACATTTGCTTTTCCAGTCATTCTCAGATGTGACTTCCCAACCACTAGAAATTGTTTTGAGTTGGTAGCAGCCTAATTCGTCTAGATTTTCTTTGTTTGAAAGAAGATGAAATGAAATGAAGGGATTTTCTTGCCAACTCTTAAGTTGCTATGGACCAAAATGCAGGCAAGAGAGTAGATTTCCACAGGTCAAGGTCCATAGGAGAGGACAAATTTTTTTCAGAATACTGGCTTTAGTCTGCCTTGACATAGATCATCCTTGCTGTGCTTGGAAAGAACAGGAATCAGGCCATCCAGTGCTAAACTGAGCCATTGTGTCCTTACACCTAAGTCTGTCAATTCTGGCACTATTTTGTCTAACCTGTTCTTTAATACCTCTGAATATCTCTAGAACAGTTTGCTCCCCTTAGCAAGCTAGTCCAGCTGCTGTCTGTCCTTACAGTCCCCACTTTCTAGCCTTTATCTCTGCCAGGTCATCTAGGATCCTCAGTTTCTGGGAAATTAGATGAGTTTAGCTGACATCAGTGAAGTTTCACCATTAAACATGCTTTGAAGGTATGACCTAGTACTGTCAAAACTCAGTCCTTTCACTTCCCTCTTAATTTTGCTCTGTTCCTACTCTTTATCTCTTGATAGATTCACAATGTTCCTTCCACTCACTTTAACATCTAAGCAGTGTGAAAGTGCTGATGCTCACTCCTACATACCATCATCAGCATTCAGCTCTCTTCTTCTGTTCATATTTCTGAAACTTTCAGATATTCATCTTCACACATGCCCACTACAGCATTCTGCTGGGAATCTAAAAAACATATCAGACATCAGACATATAAAGAAGTTTCTGAGATCATTTTCCAGCCTTGTCTTTTCTGAGAGAATAAACCTCCTTTTTGTGACCCTCACCTGGCTTCCTGGGTTCAAATTTTCAGGAATTACCTTTAATACCACTCATAGGGCAAGACCTATCCCAGTTCCTCTGCCATTATGTGTATCTATCCACCTCTGTCATGACCTGAGTCTCCACTGTCCATTTGACCTGTAGCCCAAAAGGAACTTCTTTATTTTCTTCACTTTTTCCTTTTTTGAATGCCCAGCTTTTCAGAGGGGTCCTACTTCTTGTGGAAAGAAGAAGGCTGGTCCTCTGTGTGATTTCAGTCCTTTCCTTAAACCCCATTCTGACTGAAAATGTCTAATTATAAAATATGAGGTACTACTATCTTTTTAAGTTAACTTATTTGACAAGTTTGAACACAATTAAACCTTAAGTCATTGCCAAATGCCCAGGTGCACATGTGCTAACTTTTGCCAGAATGACTTCCCTATCACTGCTGCTTTAATTTTCCCCCTTCTAATCTTCCCCCTGCTAATCTTCTAATTCCTCATTTACTAGGTCTTGAATGTAGAATGAGCCACAAATGTAATATCATTCACCATGTGTTTACACAGTGTAGCGGGTTCAGTTTGGGAAACCGGGCGGAAACACCAATTTCAGTGTAGTGATTTGGTTCAAAATGCCCATTATTTACTTATTTCTCTTTTGTGAGATAAGAACCAGGAGAAAAACAAAGCAGGCACAAAACTTAAACCTTAAAAGCATAAAGAAGTTTATTAACAGAACTAAAAGGCAGGAAAAAAAAATTAGACTAAACCCTCAGAACACTTCTCCTCCCCTCCACCTTCTCCCCTCCTCCCACCGACAACGTGAAAAACAACCCTCAAGGTTTTCCAGAGTCAGTTTACCATCTCTATAAGAACTTTCTCAGTCCACCTAGGGAGAGGAGTCTCTCTTGCTCATGCTATGGAGACATCTCCACACGAAAACAGTTAAACAGTTCTCTTGTGGCTCAGTGTCACAGCAAGGCAGCCGCCCGGGATGGTTTCTCCTTGCCCGTGAAAGTCCCTTCCCTCAACTTGCAGCTTTCCCCACAACTGCTTTCGAGGGTTAATTTCTTTAGCTAATGGGGTACCATTTTAAGGATGAGCTGTTCAGAAACAAAAGTTCT
>VXAD01008427.1:1191867-1286370 GCA_013399195.1 Dicrurus megarhynchus | reverse complement strand
AAAAAATCACTTCCGAGGCTGAAGGAGTCTTTCCTCAAAAACTCAAACTATGCTAACCCATGACACACAGACACTCACATCTCTATTTTATTTCCCACCTCTGCTTAGATTCTTTATTGTATTAGAAGCCCAGCACGGCCTTGCAGTTAGCTAAAATCCCTACAGCTCAGCCTGCATCTTGCATTGACATCTCTGGGATGTTCCTGCTATGTGCTCCTAGGTTTAGCAGAGCAGAGTATGTCAAAGGTCTCATAATCATGGTTCAAATTTTGTGCCACAGCCACGGTGCACAGGCTGTGCTGGCACCAGCAAGGCACCTCCTTGGGGATAAGGCTGCCTTTGTGTTTTGACCACTGTGTAAGACAGACAAGATAAGCAACTCTTCCTTAGGTTTGATCTGAGGACAGCTGACAGTCTTTCCCCTGCAGACAAGGGATGCTCTGAGCCATAGGCTTTACAGTAGATACCAGTTTTTGTAGCCTAAATTTTCCCTTCCTGGAGGCTGGCTATGGAGACTGTTTATTTGGTTGTTGTTAGGCTGATTGTTTATTTTGGACTTTGATTAAATAAAAACATATTAACGTTCAGCACTTACACAGAACTGTTTATAGATAGCAGTTTGCAAATGATTTAAAGACATGAGAAGTCAGAAGCTTGTTTGAAAATCTGGTTGCTCATAATTCACATGGTCTCAAGGTCTTTTTGGGTTCTGTTTTTGCTCATTTTACTGTTTGTTTTTGTCCTAGCAGTAATTTTGGGTAGTCTTGCTTTGTCTACCAGGCTCTGTGTCTAGTCTTGCTTTGTCTAGTAGGCTCTGTGTCTATTGTATACAAGATTCTATTGTGAATCTGCTGTAACCTATACACCTTCACTTTCTCTACCTGCTCCAACATTTCCTGTGCCTTCCTCTGATACAATTAATCATTTCATCAAAAGAAGGTGTACAGGTAGTACACCTAAGGTACTGATACCCTCCAACACTTAAGTAAGTACCTTAACACAGAGAAAGTTTTGGACTTGTATAGAAGGGGCCACAGTGATGGGGATGCTTCAGTGGTAGTATTTGCCTTCAGGGACTGCTGGAATGACAAGAGATTACAAAATGGACCAGTGCTGGCAAATGCCACATAGAAATAGCAGTTGTGCTCCGTTATCTCCATCAAAGTTGCAACCAATCTGACATTGCTCCCTATCCATCTGAAAAAACATCTCCGCAATGCAGTCACAATCAGCTCAGCGTCAATGAGAGCCAGACTTGTCTAGTCCATTCAGCTCATGCAGGGAAGAGACACTCACAAGGCTACCGAAAATCCAATGAAAACACTTCTGCTTTGGGCCATGAGCAGAGACCTGTAATTAAAGCAAAAATAACCCCAAAAACCTCTTCCTATTCTCTTCTCCACCTTCAAAATCACTGGATATCTAAATGAGAACAACCTGTCCTGGCAGCATGGCCTGAGTGCAGGCATGGCTCGGGGCAGAGCCCAGCCTGGCTGCCAAGCAGCCTCATGCACCAGAGATCTCTGAGATCTGCTCCTCTCAGGGTGCTAAAGACATAAAAATCTCCTTCCTCACGCCTTCCCCACTTTTCTCAAAAGCAGGGCAGATCCACATAATTAAATAGACTGTCTTCCAGGAACACCAGCAATTACGTTGAAAACAGAGGAAACTAGAACTGTCAAAAGTGCCTCGGTTTTTGTAGCACTGCTGAGAAAAACAAAAATATAGAAGCAAAAGAAAAGTAAAATGTAAGCATTTTTAGAACCATAGAATATCCTGGGTTGGAAGAAACCTGCAAAACCCATGGATTTCAGCTCTTAACCCTGTACAGGACAACCCCAAAAAATCACCCCATGATTTTTTTTTTGTGATCACCACATGATCGCAACCATGATTGTTCAATGGATGATGATTTTCTCATCATGATAGGAGGAAAAATGCTCTGCAAGCAAAGGAGGGTTTCCTCAATTTCAGCAGAAGTGTGTTGTTACAAGCACAAATACAGCAAAGAATGGTTTCACCAGATGGTGTTGACTTTGAGAAGCTCTGACAAAAAAAGCTCTTTGTGTCTGGTGCCTGCTATTTAAAGAATAATGCTGGACATGCTAACACAGGTAGATAGACCATCATGAAGGAGTCTTATGTGCAGTTAGATGGATTTGGATGAATTTAGGTGGTGTGTAGGCCTTCAAGTCCCTTGCTGGTAAGAAGACAGGAATCAAAGGAATTTGATCCTTCATTTAAACAGTCTCATGTGAGAGAGCTAGGGTGAACTTTATTACTTCAAATATGGCTCTGAGTTTGGTAGGAGGGCTTTATTTGTGGTGTATTAGAGTAAGAAGGTCAGAGAAACTGGAATAACACCTTGAAGTTCTTCTCTTTTCCTAATGCTGTCCATTCCTAGCTCTTCAATTTTGTGGGTAATTTGCACATCCCTTTAAATAAGAAATTATCTATTGTTTAGAAAAAAACCAAAACACCAGAAGTGAACAATAAGCGAAACAATACCACCTCTTTATTCCAATGGAATGTATATTTATGCTACTTCAAATTTCTCACTTCTAATTTTTCAATTTTTGTTGCTTTACAAAGCTTTGGAAATTGCACTGTAGCTTCTGAGGCCCATGTGCTGCGAAAAGATTTTTCAGTAAAACAACTTTGCTTGGAAGTAGTTCATTTTCCCATAAAAATAATCAGAGCACTCACCAAAATGAGACAAATTCAGGAATTTCCTCTTTCACCCTGCTGTCGAACAGAGCATAGACCTTATCTCTTCTTGCCATGCCAAATGCCTGCATGCCCGTCACCCTTTCTAACGAGCTTTTAGGTGAAAAACACACTTTATGGTTATCATGTGTGAAATCAGAGTTCCAGATCCTTTGTGGTATGATGGAATGGACTCAGTCCTCACTGTCAGCTCTCCTGATTGCTCACAGTGAGACTTGGAGTGCTTGGCTTACACCTTCTTCACAGTGGTTTTGCAAATGCTTAAAAAAAAGTGGTACAAATTTCTCATGGTTCTTTCATGCACTTGTGTTCATCTCTTGTTTGATTTTTGACAACCAGCTACATAGCTGAAAATATTAAGCTGCTGAGTAATAAAAGTACAAAGTCATCTGCAGTTTCGGTCAAAGGTCCTGAAGAAAGGATCACATTAGCAAAAAAAGTGACAGGCAGACTCCACAGAGGAGGCCAAAAGAGGCCAATCAGAATCACTAGCTTTGTCTTCTTAAAGCTTTTCATCCTGAGATATGCAAGTGCAGCTGGTCTGCATTTGGGTATTGGAGTACTGCCTACAGATACAAGCCTACACACCTTGGAATACATTGAAGAACAAGGACCAATGAGAGGTTATAAACAGTTCTTAATTCATGTATGGATCTCAAACCTAAAGCAGGAACATTTTCATTTTCTCTTTGCTTGTCTATCCATCTCTTTTTTTAACTCACATTTTCCATGGAAACTAAACCTTGCTGAGAAGCATTGACAGAAGTAAGCTCTATTTAATGGAAGGCAGAAGTTGCTGTATTATACCGGCTCTAACTCTGACACCATGAAAAATTTTTTTTGAGGAAATAACAATGAACATAAAGACTCGCTTGCCCTTGTGCATGGCTGACCTCTGCTTGTGCTCCTTTTCCTGGGAGGAGAAAGACAGACCACTGCTTTTGACCTTTTCCATACACCAGGAGAAAGAGAGGCAGTTTAATATGAAAAAGAGCCCTGAAAGCAGCTGTAACCTGCAGTGATCTTCTCAGTGGTCACACACCGAAGAGAAGGAAGAAGTAATTGAGTCGCCTCCTAATATCTGGGGTGGTTTGAGAGCAACAAAAGAAGAAATCTTGTCAAACCAGGTGCAAAGTTGTGGGAACTGTACAAAGAGGATGGGACTGGAGAGAGGACTGGGAGGAGGAAAGGTCCTTTGCTGTGTGGAACAAGTTTTGACGCTATAGGTCTGTGACTTTTTTGAAGTATAGCCTTTCTGTATACTTCTGCCAGACTATTGTTCTAGGGCTTGAGTGGGAGCAATTACTGCAAATCCAACAGTCCCACTGCTCAGATATTTTGATGTGCTTGGACTGTGGTTTCTAATGTTTGAAGAGCTGTTGCCTTCGCTCTTGGAGACAGACAGTGTTACTGCAGAGGTGAGAGAGGGACTTTCTGATCTAGTGCATGCAAAGAGAGAGGATATTACTCATTGCTACTATGATGCAGAGACATTTTTTGGAAAAGATTGTAGAGACTGTGACCTACTCCATTCCCCTGAGTCTTAGGGCAGGAAGTAATCCAAGGATGATAGAATAATAGAATAATTTCTGTCCTTTGTTACCATCACAGAATGCTTTGGAGAGATGAAGAAGACAATTCAAATCCAAATGGATTTCCATTATTTTGCCCCCAGAACCGAAGTACTTATACTATACTTATACTATTATCTATAATATAGACAATAATACCTATCAAGCACTGATTTCCCTCCTCCTTGCTGTCTTCCTCCTTACAAACATTTCATATTTGTTTGCAAGAACAGATTGTTCTTCTGAGATGTCTCTGAACCTGGCAATGCCTCAAAAAAACACTGCTCAGTTATACAAGTGACAGCTATGAACACTAAAGCTGGCTGGATACATTACACACCTAGTTTATACAAGATGTAATTCAAGACAGGCCATTTATTCAGTTCAACTACATGTAAAGCAGAGCGACTCTGTGCAGGAATGCACAAGACCAGGAAGAAGGCTTTAAGTAGTGTTCATTCATGTTTGCACTTGTCTTGTAGGGAAGTACAATATGCTGGGGATTTTCTGGGCCAACTGCTTCAAGTTGCTTCAACTTACTTTCTGAGAGATAAACACAATAAATCATAAGCTCATTTAAAGGTAGAACAAGCCAATTCCTCTGATAAGCACAGTAGCCCCTGCAAAGTCATTTCCTCTTGGTCCAGTCTTGTTTGCCTACTGCAAAACCAAATCATGTGACATTTAATGAAAGAGCAGGAGAAGATTTTGCCCACAGATGTGGGCAAAAAACCCAAATTTTTAGCGGTGTCCTCATCTACCCAAAGACAACTACACTGTCTTTGGTTTGCATGTTAACTCTTTCTCCTTGTTGTCACCTCATTTCTGTACTTACCAAACTGGTTTTAGCATGTACCAGAACATTGGTTTGTAGGACAAGAACTGTCATTTGTAAACTTTTGGGAGCTACTGATCTCGGAATCATAGAATAATTAAAATTGGATAGGTGACCACAGCAATTGACTGAAAACAAGCAAGGAAAAAGAGAGTTGAGTCCAGCATTCGGGGAAGGATGGGGCCTCAGGGCAAGGTCCTTCTGTGTCAACAGTCAGCAGAAAAGGTCAGGTTAGCTGCAGAGTGGACAAGAAAATATGGGGGTGTACTCAGAGCATGTGGGAGAGACTCAGGCATGACAGGGAGGCAGCAGACCCTTTGCAAAGAGACAGAAACAGACGCTGTTCATACTGCCTGCCTGAGTAAGGGACTTGCAGAGATGGGGTCTCAGGACTGCCAAACACAGCCCTGAGGACTTCGAGGCTCTTGAGCCTTTGCTACCAGGTACTAGATTCTCTGCAACTGAAGAACTTAGGTTGATAATTAATGAGAATTAAGGGCCATGCAGAAGGCATAAAAGCCCACATTGGAAGGCTAGTTTATGACACTGTTCATTAGGCAATTGCTTGACATCAAAAAAAAAGACAACCCAATGTGGTATTTCCATTACCTGGTTTTATTATACTGAAGGATTTTATAGGCTGTGTACTGTCTGCTGGGAAACATGAATTCTGAATGGCTTCTTCACCCCCCCAAGGGTGTTAACACTCTCTAAAAGTGAGTCTTGCATTTAAAGCACCTCCAGAAAGACTTTGACTTTACTTTTCCTTACACAGGAAAAGAGGAGGGTTTTCAAAGGAGAAGTAAAGTCGTCCTGAGCCCTCACTTGATATTGGAGGCAAAACCCATCCCACCACTTTCCTTTAACATAGAGTTCTTTAATATGCCAACACATTCATTTCCATACTCCCACCATGATATTTTGGATGCTTTCCTAGAGGCAGTGTGACAGCCAAGAATTCACGCTTAACATCATCATCCACCGAAAGAGAAGAAGTGGACAAAAATGTACCATGATGTTCGAGCCACTTGTGAGCAAAATGGAGCACTGCTGATCTCCTGGGGTTAAGGAACATGGACTAACACTGGACAACTACAAAGTGCATGAAACCATTTAAATCCTTGTATATGTACATGTGTATGTATATAAGTATGCTACAAAATAGGAACTACAGGTAAAGAGACTTAGGAGCAGAGGAACAAACCATGAAGAAGAAGAACAGGGAAAGAAAACATTTGAAAAGAGACAAAAAGGCCTCATTTATGCTATTTTAACACCATAAAATAGCTTGGTTTGTCACTTTGCTGGAGGGAGGAGGATAAGAAGGCAAGTATTATATTATTCAATCGATAACAGCTGCAAATGTGAATCAGATTAAAGGAATGAGTCATTCCCATTCTCATGGTCAATTACCAAAGTCTGCTGAGGCAGCTGATGCTAGAAGTTTCTTCAGTGCAATTTCATGATCTGTAGTCCTGAGGGTAATTCAAGTTATGAGCAGTCAGACCTTGGCCCACCACATGCGTTGGAAAGGGATTTCCTGCCCTCATCCAGCTGAAGGACCAGGGTTATGACAGTGCCTCTGCAGGAGAAATTCTGACCCTGTTGCAAAACCCAGCACTGCAAAGAAGTACCAGCACCACTGTCCACCCTGTGTTGTTGAAAGAGAATGGTTGAAAAGAGATGAAGCACAATCCCGAATGAGCCCTTCTCTTCCTAGGTTTGGATGCAGTGTTCTTCAGAGCAAGAGGGGGATGGGCAAGATCTAAGATTTGTCTTCTCATATTTTTGCTTCCCATCAGTAAATTCAAGGGTTTTGGTACCAGTTTCTTAATTGAAATAGGAGTCAAGACAGATATCTCAAAATATTTCCCTGTGATCACTTGGGTGTTTAAATCAGTCTTGGCTCCATGAAACAGCACAGTGGCAATTTCACCTCTCAGAAAAGAAATCTGCACCTATGATGAAGTCACATCTATTCAAGAGCAGCTGCTTACAGCATATTTGCCCTTCCTTCCCTGGACTGTGAGGTTGCTGTTAGCCCAGCTGCTAAACACAGAGTCTTGGCTCCTCTTTCTGCAACTGTCCTGGGCCAGGGAAATCCAGGAAAAACTGGATAGCACAGACAATTCAGAGAAGTGTTTGCCTGTACATAATATCTTTCCCAGCTAGGAAGTCTGTTTGCCCTTTGGCAACTTCAACTCCTTGCACAGAGTGTTCCATCGTGAGTGTTTTTGCGTTGAGGACCTTTGAAGTGAAAGGCAGTAACTCTTTTGACCAAGGCATATTGCAACATCATCTCCCTTAAATAGCCACAAGCTTTTATCGTTCTCATCCCTCTATTTTATTCTAATGAAGCATTACCCCTGCAACCCTTTTGACATTTAGGCAGGGAGGGGATCTGGTAATTAGCCAGATATTGCATTTTTAGAGGAAGTCTGCTTCAGAAGTCTTGTTTTTCTAAAGCTGACCTGTTGAGGGATTGATAAGATATGTATTAATATATGGCACAGTACAGCTCCATTGGTTAGCATCCTAAATCTGCCAGATGGCTCATTAAAAAGATAGGCAGCAGAAGAAAATTCACTATCAAAGATAGCATTGTGGCAACAGCATCCATTAGCCTGAAGTTCCCAACGAAAAGCTACCATGCCTTGGCATTTTTGAGTACACTGCACTCTCAACCAGGATGCAGGAGAAGATCAAATTTAGAAAAGAAGGGCTTTAAATAGAGGTTCAGTTCAAAAATAAAGTGTACCCTTGAAAGTTATGTTCCTACAATAAATTTAGAAACAAGAACAGAAAAAAAACTTTACTAGCATTCTCAGGTGACAGGCAGTGTAGTCAGGTGGACATCCCTGAGTATGACATGCTGTTTCAAATATAGACTTCCAGGAAAAGCAGGGGCAGGATGATGTCTCCTTTTTCTGTTTATTACACAGTGCTAAGAACATCGGAGATGTGTGAAAAACTATAAATCTTTGTATGTAGGCAATCTGTCTCAAATGGCCTGACAGCTCATATCAATAGTTTCGTGTACTTACTGGTTGTCTCCTGGTTTCCAAGTAATGAGTATCTCTGTGGCCAAATTTTCAAACCTCTGCTTCCAACTAGGCACAGAAATAACAGCCTATTCAGATGTGCTCTAACCATAACAGCTTCCAGTCTGACATGCTTGGACAGATTTTTAAAAGCACTTTACAGTAATATTCCAACAATGGCCTGAAGAGAACTGGGTAAGATACTGTGCCCAAAAATTTTCTGGTGGAAAAGGTACAGTATTTCCAACATGTAAAATTCATTTCAAAGAATCGAAATTGTTTGCATCAGAATCCAGGTAAGAAGGAATTGAACACAAAAAGAGAAATAAAAATGGTTGTTTGCATTTGTTTAATTTGCAGAAGGGAATAATTCTTCTGCTCACTGATACTCTGTGGGAGATTCCACCCAATGTTTTGTTTAATTCCAAAAAACATTCACGAACAGAATGAAATATTCTATGATATATTAACAACACATTAACTCTTGTGAGTTTAAACTACAACAAAAATACTTTCTGCAAACTTTCAGCTTGTCAAAGATGTTGAAAAAAGATACTTGTTGTTGACCTAGGCTGTTGGAAGACCTGCCACAAATCAGAAAATCAATTATTCATCTGGCTTGAATAGTGTTTTGTTGCTTTGGGTTTTTTCAATCTACCTCCACTTTTAGATGAGTTTATGATGAGAGAGAGAGAAAATTCAGTCCTATATATTTCCCTGAAAATACAATTTACTGGATGAGCTGGGCAAAAAGAACTTCCTCCTCCTGCAGGTGATTGTATCTCAGTTGGGAAACATGAGGACAGACTATCATTTTATGCAGATAATGAGAGTATAATGGACCTACTTAAAGAGGTCCTACTCTTCCTACTGTATTTAAAAAATTTGCTTAAGGAAAAGAGACAGGTTGGGTTTGTATATTGCAATTGTATTATGCAACAAGATACATTACACTACATGTCTCATTCCTTATTGCTAACTTTTTAACCAGTGAATGTCACTGATTGGTTAGGCTATCATCTCTTTGTATTATATATTTAGATTACTTATATAGTTAAAAAAGGAAAACTTCCCATGTGTGCTCTCTTTTAAGGAAGAGAGAGTAAAAATACAATTAAGCTTCTTTTGGTAATATAAATATGGTGTTAAATATAGGAAAAATGGTTATAATGTGCTGCATTATAACCATTAAACTTATGTTAATTCTAGTAATATTTATGACAATTATCTTTCCAGTTACTGAATCTGGTCTAGGTGTACCTTTACTTATGTAGCTGATAGTTTGTCATGGATTGGTATTGGGACTGGTGCTTTTTAACACCTCTGTCAGAAAGTTGAACAGTGGCATTAAGTGCAACCTCAGCAAGTTTGCCAAGGATCCCAAGCTGTGTGGTGTAGAGGGAAGGGATGTCATCCAGAGGGACCTGGACAGGCTTGAGAGGTGGGCAATGTAGATTTCAATAAAGCCAAGTGCCAGGTACTGCACATGGGGCCAGGCAATCCCAAGCACAAATGCAGACTGGGTGGAGAATTGATTGAGAGCAGAGCACCGTGCCCTGAGAAGGACTTCAGGGTGTTGCTTGACAGGAAGCCCAACATGACCCAGCCATGGGCCCTCACAGCCCAGAGAGCCAAACGTGTCCTGGGCTGCATCCAAAGCAGCGCGGCCAGCAGGGCCTGGGAGGGGATTCTGCCCCTCTGCTCTGCTCTGCTGAGACCCCACCTGCAGTGCTGCATCCAGCTCTGGGGTCCCAGCACAGGAAGGACTTGGACCTGTTATTCTGAAAGTTATTAAAAAGGCATTTTAGCGACAGCACAGTCTTTTGTCAGAGCCAGCATGGGTTCATGAGAGGAAAGTGCTGCTCAACCAGGTTAATTCCCTTTTATGAGAAGGGCACCCATCTCTCTGGCAAAGGGGAGCAAGAAGATGTGGTAGTTTTGGATTCTAGCAAGCCTTTTGATACTGTTTCTCACAGTATCTCAGTGGAAAGAGTATCAGCTAGAGAAGTCTGTAATATGTTGGGTGACCAATTGCTTGACACAGAGAGGTCTAGTAAATGGGGTCACATCAGGCTGGTAGCTAGTCACCAGTGGGGATCCCCAGGGCTCAGTTTTAGGGCTAGTACTCTTCAATATTTTTGTAAATTATCTGTATCAGAAGTCAAACAAACCCCAGACAAAACCAAAAAGCCAACAAAAAGACCCCAAAAACCCAACAAACCAATCAATCAATCACCCCCCCAAAAACAAACCCAAAAAACCTAAACCAAAACAAACAAACAAACAAACAAACAAACAAACAAAAAAAACCCAACAAAAACAAGGGGGATAGAAAAAGGGAAAAAGAAAACCCCAAGGAGGGAAAGCAGAAAATCTTTACAAGAAAGCAAAGTCAAGACTACACATGCTGCCTGGCTAAAAAGAGAATTCAAGATGACACAAGAAAGTCCTGATAGCTTTCCAAAAGCAAGGGTAAAAAAAGAGGTGTTAAAACATGCAGAGATGAGTAGAGCAAGCAAAGAACCCATGGCAAGAACAGACAAAGAGAAACATATTGCCAGTACATTTTGCCTTCTCTTCAGGGGCTTTCAAGGACACCAGGAAAAGGGAACAAGTGAGTTCATTGAGGAAGAAAATATTCCATGAACACCCTGTTGATCCAGAAAGACTGCTGGCGACAAAATGCCTTTGACTTGTAATACTCTGCATGAAATTTGTCCAAAGCAGGTTACCTCGACCCCACTATTGACGTTGCTATGTAAGGAGACTTTTGCATGTAGTCAAAATGTGGGAAGGTTTAGGGGTTTCACACCTGTTGTGGAGGAGGTACACTTCAGGGCATGTTATTACGTAGGTCCATGCACAGCCCTGCTGCAGGATCTGTAAAGCAGGAAATGGAGGAGGACATTTCTGGAAGGGCAGTAAGAATTCACGCTAATCTTTATGGCCACTTCAGAGTTTTTTGCTAAATTCCTTCTTCTTTTATTTTGCCATCTCAGCTATTTATGAACCTATCCCAAAATAAGCCCTGACTGACCCCCACAGCTCCTTTTCCCTGTGTTACACAGTGTGGTCCCAGCCCAGGAGAAACTAGTGCCTGAGGATGGCTGATGCTCTGCAGGGAGATGAAACGGGCACGTGCCTTGAATTCTGCCCACATATTCAGGGCTCATCCTTGTCTGTTGTAGAGGAGGCAGGGATTCTACTGTTCTGCTTCCCTGGCTGCCTGGAGACAGGCTGCTGATGGATCTAGCTGAGGTGGTGATGCAGTGACCGGGACACCACCTTGCAGAATGGTGTCAGACAGCTAAGCCCTGCCATTGCCAGCCAGTGACACCTCCCAGAGATGGGGTACTCAGCCTCTGCCTACATGGAGCAGCAGGGTCTGTGAGATCCGAGAAAGGGAGTGCTGCAAGTAACAACCAAAAGAGGATGAGGGACCCTGTGTAAGCAGCTGATGGGCTTTTTGTGGGATACATTCTGGGAATTTTGCTTCCATGCCAGAAGAGAGCAATTGAATTGGGAATCACCCTTATATCAATTTTAGCAATCATTTTAATTACAGTAAAACCATGTGTCAAACAGCTAACCTTTGGCAGATGTTTTTGTAACTTGGCTGGATTTGAATAGATTCATCTTGCACTCAGATTTGAATCTGGGTTATACCCCTTAATGCTTCATCTCTCTATCATTTAATGTAATTTCATTCCATGCAACCTGCTCAGCAAGAGCTTCTGTCATGACAAGAGCTTCTGTCATGACATGTCATTGCACCATTCACTGCTTCTGGGCTATCCCCAAAGATCAAGGATGTTTGCTTGTTTGTGTGTTTATATATTTAGCCAGGCTGAAAAATCAGCTTTTAGAGGGGGACACAAAGAGCCTTTGATCTTGAGCAACAATCAGCAATGAGCTTTTGATTCCCGCAACTACTTATATTGATTTGCCATGGCTTACAAACTCAAAGCTCTCTTCCCAAGCAAAAAGACAAGAAATGTCTCCTGTGTTGATTATTCAAATTGTTCCATCTTGTCCTTTAAGATGAAAATTTCTGCTTTCCACACCTCTCTAAGGTATAGAGATTGCATTATTCTTAGAGCTGTGATGAAAATAGAATTCCTTGTTTACACATCATTGGAACAACAGAAGTTGTGGGGAAAGACCACTGAAGGATCACCCAAAACAATAGATTTTTCTTCTTCAGAGGAGCGATAACATGGAGGTAAACAGAACTGCAGAGCTAGAGAACAAATCAACCCACCTGCCCCTACATTGCATTGCTGCAACTGGTGCCATTCACAGAAGCTGTCCTCTGACTGCATAGCAGTTCCCTACAGGCTGCAACTCCTTTGTCTAGGCTTTCTTCAGGTATCTTTCCCCAGAGGCTGCTGCACTGCCCTGTTCCCCATAGTTTTTATTCCTATAGGTTTTTATCCTAGCTCCACAGTCAGGTTCTTTTTCTGCTTTATAGCAATAACTTGTCTCAAATAGTCATCAGACTTTATTTCCTAATTAGAGAGATGTAGGCAGTACAACACACACAATGCCAATAACGTAGTATTATCTATGGCTTATGGATGTTTACCTAGTACCTGCCAAAACTGGGACTTTTATTCCTGCCTGGTATAATGTTTTGGCAGTCTTTTGACATCAAAAAAGAGATAGCTAATCCTCATCCACGCCTCAATGAAAATCAAAACACAACGCTCCTCTGTAAACTTGGAAAGTGATTACCACTCAGAGCTGCAAAGAAATTACAGTGCAAAGAACAGAGAAAACCAAAGATGGGATTTGGTTTGAAAGTTCTACCTTAAGACCCTAGAATCCCATTCTGTCTGTAAATGTGATGGAAAAGTTTTAGCAGCAACCTTTTTTGCTAAGTAAGCAATAGCAAGTTAAGACAGAAGGAAAGTATTTCCATTCTAGTGACATCTAAACAGCAATGATTTATGCCTATCAATTTGTTATGAATAGCTTTCATGTTCTGAAACTCCATAATGCTCTTAAATTTTAAGGTGCCTGTATTTAAGGAGATTTTGCTTAAACTAAAATGAAACTATGAAAGATGCAAAAGTGACCTCCTGTTTTTCCCTATGCCTACAAAAATATTAGTGTTCTCTTTTTACAATCACATAACAATTTAGCTTTGCTAACACAGATTAGTTTTATGAATCCATATAAAAAATTATTTTAAAATAATTTCTACCTAACTGAAGAATATCTTGCAGTTCCAAAAGTTCAGTTCTAGCCATATTGTTTAAAACAAAAGTTTCAGATAAATTTCGAATGTGAATACTGAAAAGGTGAAATAGAAGCAATAGAGAAATTAGTCATATCTGCTCGTCAAACTATTTTCAAATTTGAGTACAGAAGGCAACACTCAAAATTTCCAGTTTCATATCTTGTAATATCTTTAGAATATGTGCATCCATCTTTCCAACTAGAGTAGAGAAGAAGGTCATAAAAATATCACATTTTGCAGTGGAAGTCTTCTGGACTTGTATCTAATAGGAAGATTTAGCTTGCAGGTTGTATATGCAAAGTATTATTTGTATGCTTCAAAAAATATGCATGGCAGATCCTACATAACTGTGTAAGTATGTATATATATATATATATATAAGTGCTTGCCATGACAAATCTGACAAGCATTACGACAAAAATCTGTTCGCTCGGGGCAGGGTTTCACAATAAAAGAGTTTCGGCCGAACTGTATCCTCTTCACGGATCTAAATCTGCAGCAACACTGAAGTAGGTGAAGATCTTGGTGCACTTTTAGAAACCGTCTCCTACTTCATGCAACGTTTCTAACTTCCCTCCTACAAAACTACCACTTGAGGACTGGTGTGTAGAAAAGGACAGAGCTTGTGGATTCCAAAAACAGACCTCTCTTGCACACAAGTAAGTGTAATTCCAGCTGAAAGGGTCCCTGAGAGAGACAATAGCAAGAGAAAAATTACCACAGGCAGTATACCAACATGCATAACCTGAGGTTGTCTCAACAAAAGTTCTGAAGATGTTGCATATTTTCATTGAGGAATGAACCCCAGCCTCTCACAACCCCAGCTGTCTGGGCAGTTTAACCACTCCACTTGCACGGATCTGCAAGCCCTCACTGCAGAAGCTCCTTACTGCATTTACAGCAGCACTATCGTATTTCACTGGATATGATAAGGATATGCAAGGATAACGAACAGGAACTCAGGTGGCTGAGTTCCCACAAGCTCTCTGATGTCTGTTTCAGAGCTGTGAAATGTTCGTTATGTGATTTTTAATTTTAAAGAGTTGCTGCTTGTGACCTCCAAACCTACATCCCAAACAAGGACACACTCTGAATTTATTTTGAGCACTGGGAGAAAGCATCTCATAATTATACTGCTTTCAGCTGCTCACCCTCTGTGCATTCAGCTTTCTAGCAAATTATTTTCCACAAGTGTTTCTGTGTGAATCTTCTAGCGCTCTATATAGAAAATGTACTTTATCTCTGAGTACACAGGAATCTTAAAACATGGATCTTGTGGATAGTTAGAGAAAAAATAAATGTGTAAGCTTAAGTAGACGGACAAGAGGCAAGAGTCGCAAGTCATAGCAAGGAAAATTCCAGTTGGGTATAGGGTAAAAAAGATTGCCATATGAGTACTTTAAGGACAGGACAAGTTGCCCAGACATGTTGTGCAATCTCCATCCTTGGAGTATGCCAAGATGAGACTGAAAAAATTCCCAGCAAAGTGAGCTGGCTTTGAAATCAGACCTCCTTGAAGCAAGAGGCTGAGCTAGATGACCTGCAGAGTTTCTTCCACTCTCAGCTATCCTGTGGCCCCACATTCTTCCCACAGCATCACCTTTCAGCACAGCTGGCATGCCAGGCTACATCCCAGAGCAAATCCTGGGAACAAGCTTATCATGTGACACTGTGCAATTCACATCACAAAAATTTTACTATCACTCAGGCTGAACACTTTGTACCTTACTTTCATCCTGATACTTCATGGTAAGTTTTCATGTGATGGTTATAATTCAATTAAAAAGTGGGCTTTACAACTTTTAAATAGGCGAAGTATTCCCTTTTGTTTTCTGTATAGTAAATCATTCATATCTAAAGCTTAATCTTCCCTCTTAAATCACATCTAAGACCCAAAATAATTTTCCATTTTCTTCTGTTATTTGGCTGCTGTCCAAAAGCAGATGGTAAAGGTAAAATCTTGGCCCCTTTGCACCCAATGGAATATTTTAAAATTGGTTTTCATGGTTCATGTAAGATTTTCAGAGAACCATCATAGAATAGTTTGGATTGGCAAGAACTTTAAAAACCATCTAGTTCCAATCTCTCCTGCCAAGTAGACCTGGTTGGCCAGAGCTCCATTCAACCTGGCCTTGAACAGTTTTAGGAATAGGGCATCCACAGCTTCTCTGGGCAACAGGTCTCAGTGCCTCACCACTCTCTGAGTAAAGAATTTCCTCCTAACATCCAATATAAATCTCTCCTCTCTTGGTTTTAAACTGTTCCTCATTGTCCTAACACTATTTTCCCAGGTAAAATCAGTCTCTGTCTCTTCTATAAGCCCTCTTCAAATACTGGAAGATTGATAAAAAGTCTAGTCAGAGCCTTCTCTTCTCCAGGCTGAACAACCGCAACTCTCTCAGTCTGTCCTGACAGAAGAGGTGCCCCAGCCCTCTGACCATTTTTTTGCCCTCCTCTGGACTTGCTCCAACAGGTCCATGTCCTTCCTGTGCTGGGACCCCAGAGCTGGATGCAGCACTGCAGGTGGGGTGTCAGCAGAGCAGAGCAGAGGGGCAGAATCCCCTCCCAGGCCCTGCTGGCCGCGCTGCTTTGGATGCAGCCCAGGACACGTTTGGCTCTCTGGGCTGTGAGTGCCCATGGCTGGGTCATGTCCAGCCTCTCAGCCACCAGCACCCCCAAGTCCTTCTGGGCCTGGCTGCTCATAGCGAGATCTTCTCCCAGTCTGCGCTCTTTTGTGGGGTTGCCCTGGCCCAAGTGCAGCACCTTGCACTTGCACTTGTTGAATACCCTGAGGTTCTCCTGGGCTCACTGCACAAGTTTGTCCAGGTCCGACTGGATGGCATCCTGTCCTATAGTGTCAACTGCACTGCTCAGCTTTGTGTCATCTGCAAACTCGCTGAGGGTACACTCTACCCCTCTGTCTGTGTCACTGATAAAGATATTGAACAGTACCAGTTCCAGGACAGAGCCCTGAGAGACACCACTCTTCACTGGACTCCACCTGGACATAGATCCACTGGCCACAACTCTCTGCCTGAGTCCATCCTCCCGATTCCTTATCCACCAAATAGTTCACCCTTCAAACTGATGTCTCTCCGATTAGAGATAAGGATGTCATGTGGGACCACGATAAAAGCCTTACAGAAAACTAGGTAGACAATGTCTATATCTGGGATTAATTTTGCCTCATATGTTTCAGTTAACATTTCCTGAAACTGTCTTGATTGATTATTATTTAGATTGCAAACAGATAACATCTCTGTTTGCATCTCTGATTCTGATTTTTCAGTGCAATTTTGTTCACAGTTCTCTGTATTTGTCTCTCCAGAAACTCTGGGTAAAATGTCCTCGACCTCTGAATATCTATTAAGTGAGACTCAACTTAACTCAACTTACCCCTGTCTCCAGAATCCAGTTCTAGTTTTACCTGTATTCTGTGTCTGGACCCCCAGTTACATGGCCTGTTGTAAAACTATCTGCAAGTCATGTCAGTTCATTTCTTAGCAAAAGTTTTGTGTGCCCTTCATTGTGACTCTTCTTCATACTCTGACAGTATGTGACTTCTGAATTCCACTGAAGGCCAGTCTGAATTCCTCGGCGATCTGCTTTTACCACATCTGCCTTTCTTTTATTAGATATATGCAAAATTACAGCTGTAATTATGGCTCCTATTATCCCATGCCATTACTAATCTGGTGACAGATGTTCGCTCTAACACTTGGTAGTTCTTAGATACAAGATAAGACAGATAAGTTAAGGAAGGTAAGATATTAACTTGGATTGTCAACACACCATAGTCCAACGACAAGCAGAAAGGCTAGGTGATCAGGAGAAGTGGAAAAGGAAGTTGTTACAGCCATGGACACTGAGATTCTAGCAGGGATGAAATAGCACATGTGAGCGCATTTATGGAAAACCAGATGAGAGCTGCCGGATGGGTGGAGGCATATGCTCAGCAACATTATTTAGAAAAATAAAATTGGAAAAAAAAAGCAAAAAGTCTTACACGTGGGGAGGAAAGAAAGGGATGTAGAAATGGAATTTGTTCTTCACATCAACTAGCTTGCTTTTTCAGGGCTTTTCCCTCCTTCCTAGATTTCTTTCAATCTTACTTAACAACAATTATTTGGAAGATAATGTGTTTGTCTGAGATTTCCAGGAGGTGTGAGTACCCCCTAAAACCAGGTTCTGTATTCAACACTGGCAGTTTAGGTCATTCGATATTGCGTGTCGATTAACTCCAAAAAAAGTGATACGAAGCTGCAGAAAACTCAGAGGAAAACATCCCAAAGGAGAGGCTCTTAATATGAAATTTTTCTAGAAAGTGTGAAAACAGGGCTTTTTTCTAAGAATAGTCTGAGGCAGCAAAGAAGCAAGCAGGGAATTTGGATGCGTGTTGTCACCTACTTGCCCTTGGTAATCACAGTGAGGCGAGCTCTCATGCAACAGTTTTGCATATTGAAGATGAAGTGCTGGTTCCAGTGTAAGAGGAGAAGAAGCAGGGAACAGAAAAAATATTACAAATATTTTTTACTTGGTATCACAATCCATAGAAACTGAAGTAATTAATAAAGATTTCCACAGCAACTTCTTCATAAAACAGCACACAACTAACATGAAAATCCCCAGTGTTAAATCAAGTCTTCTGTGATGGAGCCTTTAGGCTAAACCACATCTTCCATGGCCAGTACAGATTCCTTTATGAAATATGCTTCTCAGCTAGCCTCAATTTTCTGTGCCAGATTGTGTTTGTGAGTAGACTAAGGAAGAGCTTTACAGGCTCACCAAACTGACATCCAGGCCAAACTTCAGGTTCAGATCATTCAGTGCTGGGGCAAACAATACGGCTCTTTCACCTCACCTTTAGTAAAACATCAGTCACCACCCCCCTGCAGAAGCAAAACATATTAGTACACTAGTCCTGGGTCAAATAATAAGGCATGGCAAGGCTTTGAGCAGAGACACTGCTGCAGACCTGCTGGTCCCATCTATGCTGCTTTTTGAGCTTTCTCTCCTGTTCTGTCCTTCAGCCTCTCTCCGTCAGTAGCAAAGGTCCCTAGGGCATATCCACAGAATACAAGGCATGTCTGTGCTGCACACAGGTTTCCCACTTCTGCCCCACAAGCCACTAGGGCATGTTTCTAGCTTCCCATAGAGAAAAAATTACAAAAACAACAACAAGAAAAAAAACAAAAAATTGCCCCCTCCAAAAATCCACAAAAAAAATTTAAAAACCAAAACCAAACTAAATAACCACCCGCCCTCCCCCCCCCCAAAAAAAAAGACAGAGTGCAAAAACATGGAGAGGGAATGTGAGTCAGAGATGTGTTCTCCAAGCTGTCAACCTTTCATTCCCATGGCTGCTCTCAGACAGTGGCAGTACCTGTTTGTGCCCATACCTGGCATCCCACACTGGTCTGGAAGGCTGGCACCTGGTGCTGAAGATGTGTACGTGTGTGTGATTATGTGCACTTGTGCATATGTATAGATGTGTATGTGGAAAGCTAATTTTAGGCAGAAGGTTCCTGCCTGGATGCTGAGTCAGGGAACAAGCTGCTTGTTTTCAGGTAAAGCTCTCTTCATCTCCAAGAGGAGGCAAAATAAGTCACTGCATCCCAGGACAGCTCATGTGCAATTTCCTGACTTGCAGAGGCCATTGGTTGAGAAGAGGTGCCAAATCCAGCCTCTCCACAGCGCCCACGCTCCCACAGCCGTGTGGGCTCACCAGACAGGTAAGCTCTTGCCTCGAGTCCTGTACTCCTGCATGCTCTGGAGCTGGCACCTGGTGGAAAGCTAGGTCCAAATGCCTGTAATGGGGAGAGCAGTGGAAGAGGAGCAGTGTTTAAAAAGCAGCTTACTTTAAAAATCTTACTGGACATCTCCAAATGAACGTGTGCTGGAACTGGCAATGTTTTGTCCAAGGAAACACAGGCCCCTCAAAAAGCCATGCGTCATTGTGTTCCTTCAGATCAGCCTCCAGATCAAAATGACAGTCCTGCCTGGGAGATCCATGCATACAATCTAGAAAGAAAAAGGCAGCATAGCTGCCACAGGGCAAATCTGGTAAAAGAAGAACAACATAATGGCACTGTAAGTCTCCTGTGGCGGTTCTGCCTTCTTGCAGCTGCCACTTTCACCTGCCCTATGTTCCCACCCCTGAGGCTCCTGGACCAGTCAATACAACCAAGCCAATGAAAGACTTAGTTCCAGAGATAATCCAAGTATATCTGGGAAGGACCTTTCCCAAATGGAGCTCTCGGTCTAACCCTGATGAGCCCCTATATCCTCTGAATCCAGCTGGCTCTGAGAAAAAGGGACACACGTCTCACTTTATCCAGTAGGGTGAAGAACCAAATAAGAGCAAATATCAAGCATCTTGTGGCAAAGTGGTTTGTGTGGAAGTCTCTGCTTGTGGCCCCGTGACCTGGGGAGGCTGCCTGAGTGTGGGAAGGGCACAGACTGGGGTGTGGTTGCTGCTTGCAGAGCCAGTAGTTGACCATGCAGCTGAGTCCTCCAGCTCTTGCAAAACCTCAATCTGCAACACATCAGCTTAGGTGGTACTGACCAGGAAACCAGAACTTGTATACAGCACAGATTCAGGCGGGCAGGAGGGTTTGTGTCCGTGTTTGATGATTTTGATTTTGAGGTGCAGAGGAATTTTTTAAGTGAAGGCCAGTGTGATGCCATCACCTCTCTGCCATAACTGATGACTATCAGGCTGACCACCTTGACAAGGCGAAGCAGCGTAGGTTGCATGCTCCTGAGCTGTTCCACCCCTCCAGTGAGCAAAAGGGAGCAAAGCAGTGCCCAAGGGAAGGTTTTATATGGATGAGACGGTCTGTGTGTCCTGAAGGATGTTTGATGTTCTTGACAAAATCAGTGGTGTCTGGCTTTCCTCCTCATGCAGGGATACCTGTTCTCATGCAACAGCTGCTGGTAGCTGTGCTTTCATTCCCTGTTGCTGTGGCAGGGTCTGCCCTACACTGCTGCTCAGCATAGCAAGTGCAGACGGGTGGGCTGCTGGATGGCTCTGGGGCAGTAGCTCGGCAGTGACAGCAGCTGGAGGGAGAAAAAGGGTGCCATGGGCTTGCACAGAGCAAGCAGTGGCTGCTTGTGGCTGCTGTGAATAACTTGTGCTGTACGGCTGGTGGCGGAGCAAAGCATCCCTGTCACAACAGCGTGCATGAGCTCTGCTTCTCTGTTCCATGGAGACTTCAAAGGAGAGATAAAGTCTGTGTTGACCTGTTGTGTTGGATGTGTCTGTAAATCACAGTCACTCTGATGGAGGTTTTCCCAGGTGTAATGCTCAGGGGAGTCCATAAACTCTGCCCAGAGTTGCACTTCAGTGTTTCCCTGAAGTGTCCCGGATGTGATTCAAGACAGAACTTCACAAAGCTGACAAATGAAGTCGTGAAGCTCTAGTAAAGCATCCAGGGTCTCATTTTCTCTGTAGTGACCTTAAGCCACTTCATTTCTTTTGCTTCAGATTTTTGGTTATAAAAGAAAAATATATTATGTCTCAAGGGTACTCGTAAGTTATCCCTGTGGATTAGTAAAACACATACAGTTATTACGGTAAATGAGCCTATATAAACAGATAAGAAATACTGTTGTGTTTAAGCAGAGGAAAATGTCATTAAATGATTGTCAACAGAGACTATAAATATACTGGTTTCTTCACAAAGCAACCTCTCCGGTGCTGTGAAGCTAAGATCTTACATTATCTCAGTCCACAATGCATGGAAATAAGCCTTTTTGCAAGACTGTCTATTTATGCACTGTAGCGTAGGCAAATGTGAGCTCTGTCTCCTCCTACTCCAAGCTAAAAAACCCATGAGGGTCTATTAGTGCAGATAACACAAGGCAAGTGCCACAGGTAAACTCCAAGAGCAAACTGTGTCTGCCTGCAGAGAGTGCTGGCTGAACCGTTCTCCGGGCCCTCATTGCCACAGTACGACAGCTTGCTACAGAAAACCCCTGCATTCTCCTTTAATGCAACAACAGCCAATCTGGGGAAAGTAGTTTGAAGCAGCAAAAGAAGAAGCAAGTGAAAGGAGGGAAGCGCAGTTCTGCTATGCCTGTGGTGGATATTTGCTGATACCCGTTCATTGGAGTATTGAAGCACTTTTCACTGAAATCAGAGGAAGTCAGCTTTGAAAAGAGAAAATAATGCTTAAAGAAAGGATGTTTGCCTCTCCACCAGGCTGATTTTCCACAGTCCATTTCTGTGTGTCTGAAGCCAGGCATTGATAGCACTCTTACAGGAGCCCTGGCACACAGAGCCTCTCTCAAGCAAGCAGCACCAGCAGCTGCTGCTGTCGACTCCACAAACAGGGGAGCAAATCCTGCAGCCTCTGTGCAGCCACAGTTCCATTGCTACAGACCACCAGATTTGTCCTAACTCACTTTTTCATTTTCCTCCAATGCTTCAAAGTTCCTAATAGTCCTTTAAAATTTTACACTTATGAAAAATTGTAACTAAATTGACCATCAGTAGCTGATAAGGTGTATTTCTAAATAAACTGCTGGCATTTGTTCAAGAAGAAATAGGATCCGATGTAAGTGCCTAAGAAGGTGCTTTAACAACACTTTTTCTCTTCCAAAATCTCCACTGCCTGTTCATTCTATAAGGGAAAGAATTTTTTACTTATATTAAAGAAAGTCTTACACTTAGACCTCCCCTTTTAATCTAGGAGATTTCTGACATTAGAACATCATGTTTCTTCATGTTTAATATGTTACTGAAATATGCTGTTGACAGATACTTTGCCAGTAGTGATTTCCCCTGGGAAAATGAAGTAGCATAGACTTCCTTCCTCATCTGAGAAAATAACCCAAAACATTCAAATGTGTTTTTCCAGGCAGCTGGTCAAGGAAGCAGGTGTCAGGCTCACAAGAAAGTCTGCAAGTTCTGCATCACAGCCCCCTTCTTCCCCTGCCCAGCTGATGGCAACACCCGACAGACACTGAGACTGTTCCTTGTGTTAGTAAGAAAATACTTCCTTGTTGCCCTGAGGCGCATTTAGCCCATACTGTATATAATTTGACAGTAATTTCTCCTGTAAGTTGTACAAACAACTTCCAGTTCACATTGTCTTTATTTCCTGCCACAGCTATCTGTCATTCGTGGAAGCTAACGTCTCTTTGCAAGTTGTCCAGCTGCTTGGTTTGGATACTTGGCACGCTTGCCTATATTTTCTAATTTCATAAACCTCCTTTCCAGCCTTCTGCCTCTCCTGTCTCCCCTGTAGCATTTATGTCTCTCCCTTATCCCTACAACAAGCTCACTAATCTCACCCGTTCATTTCCAAATCAGTATCAAAATCCCCATCCCTCCATGCATTTAAACCCTCTAAGGACTTTCTTCCCCAACACACTGGGCTCTGTTATGTTCCCTCCCTCGCCCTGCTGCTCCTGCTCTAGCAGTACCAGCCTGCTCTCTGCACCCAAGCACAATCTCCCCTTGTTGAAGCAGCCACCCCTGGCTCGCCTGTCTGAGCCATCTGGACCCACAGCCCTGCGCTTCACTGAATCCTGTGGCTCTAGGAACTTATCTGCACGCCCTTCCCCTGACGATTAATTTCTTTCCTCCATCCACTGTTTTTCAGGCTGTAAATCAAGGATTACTACTGCTCTCTGTGAAGCATTTTAGGAAGCAAGCTGGATTAGGCACTCTATGGATTGAGGTGAAATTATGTATTTTGTTGTCTTAAGAAGTGTTTGACAGGCAGGTACCACATTGTGTACCAAGGGAACAGCTGATGAAAAGGAAGATGTTATAAACAGATGCATAACACACAAATTGATTGAAAAGTTGGTATTTACAAGGGTTAATTCACAGTGCTATGTAAGACAACATAGTTTATTTTCTTATAGTATTTCCTTATTTTATGTACTGGAGATTTGCAAAGAGGAAATAAAAAATGGCAGCTTCTCAATTTTGGGTAAATCTTGGCAAAATTCCTGTTTCTAAAGGTGATTATTGTATGTAGGTGGTTTCCTACAGTAAAAGTTCACAGTGCCTTTTGTTTTCCTGTGGATAGTGTAAAGCAAATCCCTTACAACACAAGAAAAGGAAATAAAGATGAAGGGAGAAGATAAAAGCAAGTGGCACACAGACTTAAAGAAACATATTTATAAATATATTTACAAAGCACTGAAATACTGTTAGCAGCCTTGGGAGGTGACAGCAATAAAATTACAGCTTAGCTCGTCATATTGCCATTAGTTGCTTTTTTTTTAAAGGTGTACTGGTCAAAAAGCTACTTTAGCCTGCTTTCCTTCAGGTCTGTGGGTTTTGTCTCCTAAATCCTCCACCTACTACCAAAGCAAACCAGGTGTCCCCAGGCTGGTGTGCATCCTCATCAATTTAGAGCACACACAGCACTTGATCCAAGCTGGCCCTGGCACAGGTTGATGCACACCAGCCAGAGTGGCGCTGGAACCTCACTGCTCTGCTAACCAGCTGCTGCCAACTGCTCGAGGGCACTTCTTATGTTTTAATTCCTAGATGAATCACTAATTTTGTTCTCTATTCTACCTGGATAATTGCTTTCATAAAAATTATAAGAATTTATCTTTAGGACTTCCACTCCTCTTCCATGTAAGGCTGCAACTGAACAATGGGCTTAAAACTCAATGGGCAGAAGCTGGCAGGAAAATGGACAGAAGGTGTTAACAAGATCCCCAAGGCCTTGTTCTGGCAGGAGGCCATGGTGCCACTTGGATGGCATCACTGCCTCATGTTAATTTTAGTTCTCCTCCCTGAGGAGGTTTGACACCCCCGTAGTTGTACTCTCCCGGTACAGTCAGAGTATGTGGGAGGGAAGGAAAGTGGAGGATCTTGGTTTGTGCAGCAAAGCAAGATATTTGAAACTGTATTTCAGTCTTGGCTGTAGTGCTGGATCCAAAAAGTTACTTGCATTTTAAAAAATATGTAGTAGGATTTTTCTCCCACACTGCAGTCCAATGCCTGCCTAGTCACTTTAAACTGGACAGGATCCCCTCAATCGATCTGTCATTTGCACAGACACTGGCAAATGTACCTGAAGGGCATTTCTCAGCCCAGCTGACTTGAACATCAACAGCAACATCTGTTCTAGGAAAACTTCCCAGTTCTGGAACACCGATGGATGACTCAGCCCCATCTCTTGGCAGTATTGGGGTGAGACCTGGTCAGCCCTGAACCCTGTGAAGAGAACCATAATGTATGCCATGACTGGGAGATACATTACTCCTCAGCTAGATGTCCAGAGCTGGGATTTGAGTCCCTCTCCAGGAATGCAGGGTGGCAAAGAACCTGGAGACGCTGTGTGCTTCCTTAGATTGGCATTTTGACCACTCTTTCCTCATTCCACCCTTGATATAATACAGATGCTAACAATGCTTCTGACTTGACATCTCTTTCACATCCAGAAAACAGCAGGCACTGTCTCTAAGCCTGTGTTTTGGCTGTACCTTGACACTGTTTCAAACTTTCACACACTACATAAATAAAAAAAGCATAGTAATATTATACGTTGCTAGTGACAGAAAAGCATCTGCATGGTGAGCAGCGACTCAAAACCCCATTCCAACTTTGAAACCCGATGGTGTAGCTGTGCTTTGCACCATTTCCAAGCAGCATCACTTTTCTGGCATTGACAAGAAGGAGGTTGCTTGCCAAAGTCACATGGCAAAGTGGGCTAAACCTTGATGAAAGGCATGACGGACTCCCTGCTGATCCATTTTGGTTACAGTCAAGGAAAATCCACAGAGCTAGGTAAATGGCCAACGACAAGGACATTCGTTCCTTCGGTCTTTCCCAGTTCATATATGTGACAAAGCACCAGGAAGCTGACAGTGTTATTCCCCTGCCACATGGGAGTCAGCACAACGTGTGTCCAGCCTGCTTGCCACTTACTTGCAGCTTGAGTACATATAGAAATTGTAGCTGCTGTGTACTTGATCTTCTTCCAGGACAATTTACAGAGTAACAGAAATAGATCTCCAGTGAGCTTCAGTCATTATTTTCTGAGACTGAGGGCCTACTGGAATTTATGTCCAAGACAAATCCTGCCAGTAACCTGGACAGAAGTATAGCATATCATGTAAGTGATTTGCACAACACCTGCACAAAAGCCAAGAAGGGGTTTCTCGTTTAGTCAGAGGGAAAGTCCATGAAATGTTCCATTTCCTATTAGTACTACCCTTACGGGTGATTTTCAGTGACAGTCTCAGGCTCCCTGTTAGGCTGTTGGTTAGTGCGTAACAAGCCCCGAAGAGCTTAGAGCATTCATTTGAAGCCACAGCTGCAGGGGTGAGTGAGAGATAGCAGCCTGATAGGGACCAGAGATCTCTCACATACCCTTACGTTATTTTCCTTGAAATTAAAATAAAGAGTCATCTTAGTTAATAAGCTTTGAGTCAAACTTTCCTTTAGCCACAACGAAAGACCAATGCCATTACTTAGCTACTCATGTAACCGCCATTGAAACCCTGGAAATTACAGCTGAAATAGGAAGCAACTCTTATCTGAGTGCAGCTGTATTTTGCTTTGCTGCAATGTAAATGCATTTTTTACAAATATGTTCCTGTATAATCCAAGTTTTACTTGTAAGGACTTCCTTCTGAAGTAATCAAACTTACATTCAAGGCAAATTTAAAAGGCTCCCAGAACACAAGCCGGGAAAATTCGAGCAAGACTAAAGCACAAAGTATAATGCATCATGTAAAATGATTTAAGGAAATGAAATGAGCTGGGCTAGAAAACTACAAGTAAGCAAGCTTTGTTTTCTAAGGGTGTTTATGTGTTGCTCCATAACTTTCTCCTCAAACAGTTTCGTTGAAATAAACCCAGCTCCCTCCCTACTCCTCATCTGCCTAGTCCTCCACACCATGAAGGGAAGCAGGTGTTGTAACCCAGACAGCCAATGCCAAAAGCAGTATATAAGAGTGGAGCTCTGCCCACCATGCCCTCCGTGGGGTACTCACTTGATACTCTCTCTACCACCCAGGACATGATTTTTGGAAACCTTGTAGAGCTGCTCTCACTTTTCATGTCTACTTTTGTATTGCTCTTTCTTGAAATCTGCAAACAGTTATTGGAATGGGAGAGGGAGAAATGCCAATAAAAATAGGCAGGCATAGGATCAGTGAGAGTGGAAGTACCTTCTTCCATTCAAAGGTCTGGTTAAAACTGAGAAAAAGATTGGCTATTTATGAGACAGGACAGGGGAGGCACTCCCTGAGGTAAGAGACATGTTATCCAACTCCACGAAGAACAAGATAAGTGTTGCTGCTCAGCTTATTATTTTATGGGCTGTATGCTGACCCCTCTTGCTTTCCTTTCCTTGACCTGGAAAACTGAGATGATGATTATAGGATCGCTCAAGGACTTTGAATGTAATGTAGCTTTTGGGGTTAGTGGGGAAGGAAGCAGGGTTATTTCCATGTCTTGAACAGCTAGCTGCTGATAGATTTTCATTCATATGCCTAGTTACCTTAGAATGAATTTCTTATACGTATTTGCAATCTTATGAGCTGCTTGCAGCTGTTGCAGTCTAAAGCTAAAGATGGGCCAGAAGTATTGCACTCCTGAGAAACAGCCCCTGTGATATTTAGCAATCAGGGTAGTTATGTTGCCAGGCATGCTCTGCAGTGAAGTGATAGGCATTTAACAAGCTGGTTGTCTGGCTGTTACATACCACAAGCATGCCCTGGTCAGAACAACAGAGTATAAAATACTTCTCTCTTTACTGAAAATATACTGCATCATTATAAAAGACAGACTTCTCTTACATTAGCAACTTCCATTATATGGTTTTCTTAGGAAACAGTCTTAACTATCTTATAAAACAAATGATTTCTGCAGTATCTTATATCCATAATTTGTTTTGAGCTGCATGAATTAAGAATATCACTTATGTCTCTTCTATCACGATAAAAATTACCACAGACAAATGCTACCAGTTCAGTTTTATGGACTTCATGGCTAAGAGAGTTTCATCAATGTCACCACATGCCATTATTTGCATTTGGATATATTTCAGCTGAAATAGGGTTAAAATCACAAGTAACTTGGCAACTCCTCTTCATATTCTGAGGGCCTGTCTATTTCAGTACACATACAGAGTGATGCTAGTAGGCATACAACTGTAAGAGAAAGATAGCTAACCCCTTTTCAGATTCTATGAATATGGCATCTCCTAATTCACCCTCAGAAACACACACTGTTCTGCACCTCCTGTCCAGATTTTTAGAAAATTTAATTATGTGTGTAATCAGTCTGTGGGTAGAATTCTCAAAGGTCGTTTTGAGATGCTTGGATGGAAACAAAAAATCTACAGTACTAAGGAGACTGTTTATATTAGTTCTTAAAAAAAGTCCAGAACTTTCTCTTGATCTCATAGAAACACAGGTATTTTGCCTCTTTTGGTACATTATACCTGAATTGTAAGATCATTTGAAAGATTGTAATCAGTCAGAAATTGTAAGAAAAGTTAAATAAATTTTTCACAAGCAAATGAAAAACCAAAACAAAACCAATAACAACAAAATCCAGAGGACACTTTAGAGTCCACTAAATCCATTCTGTATGTAATTTGCGAGCCACTTTTTTACTGAGTCTGGCATAAAAGGCTTTCAAAATTTTTAGGTCATTATTGTGGCACATTATATGTATTCTCCTGTTCACTTACTGTGCAAATGTACCAAAAATACTTTTGTTATATTGTTTGAACAATACAATACTGTAGTCATCATTTCTTACCTACTGAGTCCTTTTTTCCAGGTTATTAAAAGGTGACAGTCACTAAAGAGTGCCTTGTAAAAACTTGAATTTTCTGCTGTTGGTGGAAAGCCCTTTCCAATATCTGTCACAGTGGCAGTTACAGAGTTGCAGCTGCTGTGATTGAGGATGTAAGTGAAGAGAGGTCCGTGAGAAGGGAGAGAATTTCTTTTAGCAGGCAAATTACTACAGCTGGAAAAAACTTGACTGAGCTTGCAAAGCCCATATCCCTCAGGCCAGAAAGTTTAGGAACAAAATTAAAATCAAAATACTGATCAAATATAAGGAAGATGATGCCTAGTGAGTAGCAAAAGTTAATATTCTCACTGGTCTTACTCTCACACTTGATGGAGGTCAAATGGAGCAGCCCCAACACGAGGAATAACTTCCCAGCTCTGGTTCCTACTAGGTCTTTCACCCAGACCTCCTTCCTAGGACTAGCCCTTCAAATTCAGCGGACGCCCACCATACAGTCTAAAGCTGAATTAATATCTGAGCCTGCCACTAGCTGCATCTACCCATCTTCCAGCAGGAGTATATCTTCTTGTTAAAATTGGATTTCCACTTAATTTTATGCATCTTTTTATTCAGCTTTGTTGCAAACTTGCAAGGAACTTTTGTTACATAGAGAACAGTGAGCATGCAGCACCACAACCACTCAGAATAAACAATCTATCTTTAAATGGCAAATGTGCCTGTTAAAGTTACTGCATGTACAGAAATTTTCGAGCTTGGCTTGACTTTTCACACACTCAAAGCTAAACTACACAACTACTTACTTGCGTAAGGAGAGACCTCTAAGCTCTCACCTAGAAGTGCACTCACAGTCCCTCTGTCCCATAACCAAACTGTTCTTTGAAAAGATGGGAAGGTGACCAAAACAGAGACACATTAAAGTGTCGGGGTGAGTCGCAGCCCCTCAGTTTTCTATGCCAATTTTCATATTATTTGGGGTCTCCAAAATGGCGATGAAACGATTCATTTCTCTCAGATCCACCAGCTCTTGTTTTTTGATTTTTGATTGGATTTGGGGTTTTTTTGTGTGTGGTTGCTTTTGTTTGGTTTTTTGTTCTTTTTTTTCTTCGTCGGAAATACATAGACTTGAGAGTATAGAAAACCCCTGAAAACTTGCCCAAGCCTTCAGATTGGTTTTACTCAATGATGAGAGATGTTTGTTCCAAGGACAAGAGTATTTTCTCAAGCACATCAGATCCACCATCCCATGGAAATGAAAACAGCCAGTGTGAATTATGCTTCAGCAAAATCAAATCTCAGTAAAAGAATATCTTTTCCCCCTAGCATATATTTACTAGCTCCTATGTTTTGTTTCTGATGATGATGCGATGATGGAAAGCACATAAAACCCATGAACTGCTTCTTCAGAGCTTCCTGTTGTGATGACATAAAATTCTTCCTGGATTGTAGGATGAAACTGGAAGATGTTAATGCGGTGGGTAAAAGAAAAAGAGGTGTGAATTCCAGATAATGTGGAAAGAAGCCTATGAAATATTTAGCTCCAAAATTAAAAGTTTCAGACTAAGAGAGACAATTATTAAAGGACTGATGACAGTTCAGTTGTTAAAAGAAAGAAAAATCTGACATTTTATAAATGATACTACAGCCCATCTCCAACCCAAAAATCTGTCATGTACACTATAAGATCACAGTAAAAACTTTTGAACAGTATTTATGTTGGTTCAAGTCTCCTTGAAATGGCAGCCTTACCAGTGAATAGTTACATCTTTCTGCCATTCCATGGGACTCGAATAATCCATAGCACTGCTTTGGGAAGAACTTCTGGGTGTAACTTTTTCCCCAGTGTAAGAAGTACTTGCAGCATGATTAGAAAGACATTCTCCACAGTACATGGTTTTCAGTTCACTAAGAGCAGCAAAAAGAAAGAAGCTGCTGTCCTCTATTAAACAGTGAGGGTTGGAAAGTGAAGCATTTCAGGAGCATAATTTGATGATGTGAAATTTCACAACAGGCACAGATCCAATTTAAAAGTGATCATCCACTGGGATGAAACAAAATCAATTTGACATTTACCAGCTGCACCGTAAAATTGACAGTTACTGGGACAGTTCACTTTAGCAAAGTTAACCATCAACAGATTCCTGTATCTAAAGGCCCTGGTGTACAGACAGCAATGTGCTTTTTGTATTTTTTTTAACCTGAAATTTAAAGTAGTATAATAAACATGAGTTTTGAATAAATGTTAGTGCAGAGAACAGTGGATGACTTCTTCCTCGTTAAAAACTATGTTATCCTTGAACTTGATATGTGATTGAATTCTATTGGTTTCTCCTCTCAAAAAATAATTGTAACTAAAATCAAGTGTGAAATTATGGCAACCTACATTAAAGATTACCTATATTGTGGCTTAAAAACATACTTAACAGTAATATCCAGGCAGTGAGTAGTCACTACCAATATTTTAAAGAAAGCAGAAAAAAAAATGAAACAAGCAAACAAAGAAAAAGCCACTGGAGTTATAACCAGTTTGCCAGCTGATTCAGCCTCCTCAGAAAGTGCAAAGATTGGGGGTTTTTTTCATTTTATTTATTCAGCACAGGTCATGTCAATGAGGCATTCTCTCGAACCAGAGAAACTGCAAGTTAAAAGGAAACTACACTTCTGCAAAACATGGTGTGGGAGTCAGGAATCTACTAATTCCACCATCTGAAAGAATGTAGGTTCTATTCTAGCAAATGTCCAAAGCAACAAAATATTTAGAACCTCTAGAAAGAAGTTAGAAACCTGAAGAGGAGTTAAAAGCTTAATTAATTCAGTTCTGTAACATTTCCTCTATCTACAAATTGTTCTACTTTGAATGCAGAAACAAAATAACATCACCCGCCCTCCCTTGTTTCATTTAAAATTAAATGTGGAAATGTTGAATGGCTCAGATGACACAGCTTTACAAAACCCATCCAGAGGGTCTTCACAGCCATCCTGGGATAATGGGAGAGCCATGAGTTTTAAATGGAATCTGGTTGGAACATTGACACATTTGCTTTCAATGAAGACATATTTCTAAAAAGAACAGGGATAAATGTATTAAGGTGACAGGTAGACCAGTAGGCATACTGGAGGAAAAGCAAAGAGAAAGTGAAAGGATTTGCCCCTCAGGTACAACCATTTGAAATGATACAGGAAGACAAGGCTGATTAGCTATGCATAGACCTGCCTAAACACTTGATTGACATTAAAGAGATAATGTTCCTTCTTGGTATTACAGATGAGAGAGTGACTTTCTCTTCAGCTTCTACCTAAATTTGACCCATCTTAGAAGTAAAAGGCTGTGTGACAGCATATTGTAATTTTGATGCAGAACAGTCTGACACATAAGACCCACAAGACAGGCTATGATTCAAAACCTTTGGAGACATGAGGGGGTCAGCTGTGGTCAAAGTTGTCCTGCATCATTTTCTCTTAATATGGACTTCAGCCTTCCACCTCTCAGACAATGTGGGTGTGACTTGCCTTGTGTACTTCACAACAGAGATCAAGTTGCATATTCCATGCCTCAGGCTATGAGTCTAAGCATATTATGCCCATCACCCTTAACTAGTTAATTAATTACCCATCAGAAGAGGAAAGAGATGCAGAGTGGAATGAAGTTAACAGGTGCTCATTTGTCAATAGTTACAATTTTGCATCTCTAAACATTCAGCTAACATGATGATGAATGAAGGGAAAGAGTTTTTTAATATTCCATATTTTACCCCTTAAAAAAAATACATATAGTGCAATACTGCTTCTACTGTAGACATAACCATTGTCAAAATAGATGAACAATTTCTAAGCCCCCAGTGTCAACATGCCAGAGGAAAACAAAGCCGGCAGCAAATACAAGTATGGCTTGCATCAGGAAAGTTTCAGTGTCACTTATTTGCTTTAGTAAAATTAACAAAAGATTTAATCAAACAGATTTTAAAAGTAAACAGATCACAAATACGCAGCTTCTGTTCCTTGTTAAGCTGAATGTATTTTCATTGCTACATTCAGATGACAAGCAGCTTTGATTTTCCCCTGATAAGCAAATGGCCATCTCTTGGATAGAACACAGTTTGAAAGATGAATAGCTCACACACATATCTGATCTACTTTGAATTGATTCTGTGTGATTTCTTCAAAGCAAATTTAAAGCTGAGAAAATATTAAGGTGACCTAATTGTATAAGCCAGAAGTAATTTTGCTCAGCAAAGTCTCAGCAAAATAAGAGATGTTAAATGAAATACTTTGAGCCTCTTCAGTCTATTTTGAAAGAATGAACTGAGTCACTCTGATAGAAGCAGGGTATTTTCAACACTGTTGAAACAGAATTGATTGAACATCTCTGTGTTTTGAATGTGGGTGGAGTTATCTCAATCTGTATTTAACTTTAATGCATTAAGATGATCTCTCATTCATACTCATCAGGAAAAAGAATGTAGCTGTCAAACAGAAATCCCCAGGACAACAGTGAGAAAGCTGATCAAAACCAGACATTTCCCTTGAAACTAAACAAGGAACAATGGTAGCCCACTCAGAATGGCTCTGAAAGGATGAGGCTTCTGAGGCACACAACAAAAATCCAAATTTTGTTCCTAATAAACAGTACTTCATGCCATGTGAACTCTATGTTTTATTAAGCAGTGACTTAATACAAATAAAACTGATCTGTGGAGAGCTACGTAAACGTCCTTCTACAATTAGCCATCACAATTTTCCATTATAAATGTTTGTAGGAATATCCATTCTTACCACGCTGGCTGGAGGCCAGCCACCAAAGCTATACAAATGCATTCAAGACAAGGAAATCCTCACATATTAGACCTTGGGGTAGTGCCTATTCCCACAGAACTTGATGACACCAGGACTTTGGCTTCTAGCTGTGAGGACATTACATAGCATTCACTATTATCCTTCATTTTACTCAGAAAGAACTGCTTCCTGCATCTTTCCTAGCAGTATAGCACAGGGCTAATACATCAAGACAGTTTGCACTTTATAAATGCTCTATAATATAAATTTGTGTTAGAGGCAAACACTAGACATCAATTAGGGGAAAAAAAAGAGAGCCCATTCTTTTCAGACTGTTTTCCTCACATATTCTCCTTCCCTCCAACCTTTCTCTCTTTTGTCAAGTTGTAGAAAGACATTCTATACTCTTCCTGTGTTCACTTTGCTGAGCAGACACACTTCTGTGTCCTGTGGTCCCCTGACCAACCTGCATCTGCAAGGATGTCCAGGCTCTACCAGCTCGACCACGTTTAAGTTCAGGAAATTATTTCCTGTATGATTGATTTAAAACAGACTTAAGCAGCACAGACTTGTCCATTACTGACAAGCCTCTCCTTTCTCTCTGCCACCACTGCCGCCAGTTGCCTCCCAGGTTATTTGCTACCCTTAATTTTAGTCTGCACTTCTTTATCTCTTCAAGGTAACGCAATTTTGTTTTCAGTTTTTCTTCTCTTGTATTTTCCTCCTTAATCATGTACCAGTGCTGTCACGATTCCATTTCCCACATCACTGACCACTGAATACCTTCTTTAATTTTATCAGGGGCTTTTTATTTTGCACTCTTCTCTGTCTCTTCATGTTCCATTTCCCTTCATGGTTAGTAGAATGTTTTATCTGTTACAAAGCACCACAAACACTCAAGCTGCCATATAAATTACACAATGTGCCAATGAAAATAAAGGAAAGAAAATACTGCAGGCTAAATACTCACTGCTCAGCTGCCAGAGCTTTCCTTGTTCTTTTAGAGCTGCTGCAAATGCTGACTTCCATTTATACCCACTTGATTGACCTGCTGGCACTGCCAAAATGGTCTAATGTGGTTTAGACATAAATCTGAGTCAGGCCATAGTTCTGCAGTGCAATGCTTCCTCTCTGAACAGAGTCCTATTCAATGGGCTTGGAGCACGAGGGATCAGTGAGAGGCTTACCCACCAAAAGAGTGGGGCTGCACCTCCGTGTTGCAGCTGCAGTTGCATGGATGGGATGGCTGTGTCTGGTCTGGACCAGGTGCTGTTCCACTTCATGTTCTCAGAAGCTCTGCTCCTTGTCTTGGCGATGGCAAAATTGCATTTCAGCCACTGTACAGCAGAATATGGCAGTACCAACTGCAGCTCCTTAAAGAGATGGATTTTTTTATTTTATAAATTACAGCTCACTGCCATAGAGAATCATCCCTTGTCCCTGCCCCCCATGTCAACCCTTAATACTTCAGCAAGCAAAAGACCTCCTGCGTCCATCCAGTGTCCAGCAGCAATGCTATCTCACACTGTAGCAACACAACACACTTGTGCAGGATAAAAATGTCAGCAAATACTGCCACTAACACCTTGAAACATGACCAACAGGACCCCAGCTAAACAGCACATGGCTCAGACCAACAAAACCATGCTTGTGATTTATATTCTCTTTGAAATGCATCCAAAAAACTCTCAAAAGAAAACATGCTATACAAAAATAGTACACATTTTGCTATGCAAAAATTGTATGCTCTACTTCCTATTTTAATGTTATTGGAAATCATCCCAGCTCAACAACTCATCGCATAGGGTATAGATAGTGGGAAGAAATCTTTGCCATGAGATTCCTTATGAGGCCAGCTTTGTAGGCTGCAGAAAAGGATTACACATTTGAATGTGAAATAAGGGTCTCCACAGCTGAGATGTCCATCTGACAGTCCCAGGGAGTCCAGGAATGGAGTATTTTCTGAGCCTTGTGCCCCTTCTCATTTGGCATGCAATGCCATGCCTTAACCTTTCCTAATGAAAGCTCCTTTCCCAGACCTGTTTTCTTTCTAAGCAGCCACTTAATACCTACGTGAATCTGAGTACAATAAAATGTGTCCACTGTATCTTAAAGTGTGTCTCATCATAACACAAAGGGAGAATTGCCATGCTTTTACCATAGGTGCAAAATTCTTATTTCACAAGGAATAGTTTTTTCTTTCTTTTTTTTTCTTTCTTTTTTTTTTTCCTGGTTTTTTTTTTTCTTTTTTCTTCCTTTTTTTCTATATTTTTATTCCTTTCAATGACCATTAGGAGCATGCAGATTTACAGGATATACACCATGTATTTTTTACCTCTTGAGAGACCTCTTAAAGTCTCTATGATTATTAAGAACTAGAGGTCATATAGCCCATCACTCTGAAAACATATCTCTTTCACGCCTACTGCTGTCTTGTCCATTTCAGAGCAAACTGTGAATCCTAAAAACAGCCAGAAATAAAGGTCACAAGAATAAAGGTTTAGAAAACCTGTCTGTCGGTGCAATAAAGTTTGCTGCCAGCATTTGGCTGTAATTTAACCCTGCATTTTACTACCATATTCACACCATTACTTCCCATCCCTAAAAAATTATTCTAAATAATTCTTACAGCAACTGTATAAACTCCAGAGTACATCCAGCCATTCTTGTGAAGCTGTAATTACTGAGATTCACACTGCAGTAGTTACTTTTGCTTTAGGACAGGCACAGCCCTTGTAGCTTTACCAGAACTGGCTGGATGTGGGTTGCTGCTTGAACCTTAGGCTGCTGTTTACCACTGCTCAGCTGAAACAGTGAGCATGAACATTTATTTCCCCTTTCAATCTGAAGTCAAAGAGATTAGTTAACCCACAACAAGGAGGGAGTGTGAATTAACCTGACTGCCTTGCCCCCAAAAAGGATTAGGCTCAACCACAAAATCAGCTGTAGAGACTAGGCAGTGTATGAAGACGGTCTCTCCCCTCCTGCTCTCTGCCTTTTAGCTGTTAGACGACTCATCTTAGCTTGTATCTCCCTGTGATTTGCATAGACCCCATCTGTCGTCTAGACAGCACCCAGGAACTCAGAGCTGCCCAGCAGAGTGGTCTCTCTCCTAGCCCTTGGCTTCAAGAAAGTCTCAGGAATTGGAAAAGTTGAGTGCCAAAGGAGTGTCAAAGCCATGCACAACTGAGGAGTTAGAAATCTAGGTTGGTTGTAAGCTGTGCTTAAGAACCTGAATAAACTTGGTAGGGAGTACGGTCACAAATTCACACTGAGCTTTTTATAACCTCATAAAATCTGTGCAAGATATGACTTTACCATAAGACTGTAAATTCTGCATTCATCAAGCAGTAAGCAAAGACTTCCATAGGGTTCAAGGTAGCTTCTCAGTACTAGACTAGGAACATTTCGGTGTTCAAAATTAATAGCACCTCAATGCTAAATTGCATGCCAACATAGCAGTGCTATGGAAGGACCATCATTCTCACCCATATTTCATACAAGGGAGACACTAATATCTAGGTGCCTGTCTACACCACACAGTGCAGAGATTTTCAATACAGCTTTAGGCATAATAACTGCAGAAAGAGACTTGTAGTCACCTCAGCACCTTAGGTCAAGTGCAGAAAACACCTTGTGTCCAGAACTGCTTTTGATAACTGTGTTGGTATTTTTCTCTCAGCTTGCAAAGCGTCTATTGCACTGGGTAGCATCTCTTGTAGTCATGAACTGCTGCTGAGTGTGGACATTTTAGTGAAGATTGATGTGCCCCCTCCTTTCAAGAGTGTGCTCCTGTAGCAGGCACAACATCACCAATGACACCAAATGCCATGAGACAGTAGATGTGCTGTGGCAGTCACCCCTGTCACTAGCCTGTCCCCCATGGTACTCCCCTGCTGATACCACACTTTGACTCATTGCTGTTCTGCTGGGTGACATAGATTGTATTCAGGCCAATGGATTCAGACTTAGATTTGTGCTGAACCAATCCAAATTCACGAATTCTCTATTTCCATCTGCCATTGCTGAAATGGAAGGCTCTGATGGAGTTAAAAGCAGGATGTCTACTGCTCTTACCAAGATTTGCTTACTTACTGCTCTCACCAAAGTTTGCTTATCTGATGGAACTGGAGAAAGGGTTGATCACACGGGTATTTAAGAGCTATACTGTCTTGCAAAGAGATGCCCCTCTGAATTATCCCAGCTGGATCCTGAAAGCTACTCAGCACCCCGCTGACGTCAGTGTCATTAAATTCATCCTAGTATTCAGTCTAGTGGGAATGCAGCAAGTTACATGGTGATGTTGTCAGTGAAGTAGAAATTAACAATGCAGGGATTTTAGTTGGAATCACTGCATCTTAACTTCCACAACATGCTTAATTCCCTGGTTCTTATAGACTTTAATTTCTACTAAGGCTCATCCCTCAAAGAATAAGTCCTCTAGGAAAGATAAACCTCTGAATCTCCTTCTGTGCTTCAGGAAGTGTAGGACCACTCCATCAATCTGTTACTGAGGAACAGTTAGCAGGACTACAGCCCCACTGCTGTTCAGGTAGAAGAGCCTGGCAACATCAGGTGCTAAGGAAAGGATTGTTCCTCTCTCTCTTCAAGGAAAAATCTTTGCCTGATTGCTCATGAGTAAGTACCATCTGTCCTTTAGCCCACTCTAATGCTATAGCTTTGTTCTGTGTCAAATAGAGCACTGCTCAGTTGCCTCTTCACAGCAAGAACATCAATATCATTAAAAGGTCTGCAATGGCCTTTTAAGCTCAACACCAGACTGACAAACTATACCCTGGATTAAAAACATGTACAGAATTCAGCATATGTCAACAGGTGGAAGATTTTATTGTTTCCAGACCTCCCTCATGATGGAGAGTAATTATTATGATTACATGTCAGAGATACAGCAGCAAGGAGAGACGCTATATCTGTGAGTCACTCACAGCCGTGGAGTTAGCAGAGGAACAGCCAGGATAACGGGATTAGCAAGGCAAGACAGATACATGCCTTGGGAGTTCACACATGTGTTGTGTGCTCAATAGATGTCAAAATAGATAATTAAGGATTACATTGTATTAAGAAGATCAAGTAGGACTTTGGGCACATTCATGTCAGCTGCACTGGTGAATTGATCACAGTACCTACAGAGTACTTTCCTCTCTTCCCCACAACAGGCATTTTTGCTGTTGTTCAGTTAACTGAAAAGCCACAATGTCAAAGAGAGCAGCTTAGGCAACAGAATTTATCTCTGTACATTTCTAGATGTCATAAAAGTATTCAAAACTGTTGGAGTGTATTAATACAGAAACACATTAGGACTGTGCAAGACATTTCTTACCTTCCAATTCCTAAAAGCTGCTATGATAAAACTTTCCTTTCTTTTTTTCCTCTGTCCTGGAAAAGTTCTTTTTCCTATTAATAATTGTATGCCCAAATGGGGAGGGAATCAATGTGACTAAGGGGTCAGGAATCCCTCAGGGCAACAGCAGACTGGAATCATTAACCATGTGAAGCAAATTCCTGAGAGAGGGAAAGGAATACACATCTGAGTGCTTACTTTTTTGACATATACACCAAATGGCAGCTATGACAGGGCACTCAAAAACCTTTGTTCTCTGTTTCATTTTTGTTTTTCTTTCAGTATGGCTGTGAATTGCACAGACTGCATCTTGGAAGAGAACAACCGTTTCCCTGAGGTTTTTCTCCAGGTCTGTTTTACAAGTCTCCTTTATGTTAACTATGCTCTTGCATCATCTTTGCAATATCTTCCTCTTGCAATTAGAAGCAGTGAGATACAACTAAGTTTGTCTCCATAATTATATTAATATCACACAATAAAATAATTGCTGTATTGTGGTTAAACCAAATATTGTAAATCGTTTGCATCTCCCTAATTTCAGTGTATTTTCTATCTGTTACATGTCCTACTGCTGTGTTCAGCTGTAGTTCAGTGGTCATGCAGTGGAAGCAGAAATGGTCAGAGACCTTGCCTTTGTGGAGAATGAAAAAGGAGTTTGAATAAAACCAAATTAAACCAGCATACAGTAAGACTCTGCACCAAATCTCAGAGGACAATTCTTTGTGCTTTCTCCTAAAAGTTTTTAAAATATATGATAGTGTTATTTGGTACATAAAGTGTATGTTCTCAGCTAACCCATAGAGCTTTCATGTCATTAATTTCTTATTTGCTCAGTCTTCAACTGAGAAGTGTGTGGTGTCCATACCAGTTGGGAGTACATGATTGTTGGTGCCTCTAGCTCAAAGCAATCTCATTAACTTTTCATCTCATCAAGAACTGCTCTGCACCCGCATATCTTCTCTAACACGAACAATTCCAGCAGTTGTGATTCTAATGAGAAATATAACAAGAAGAGACAAGCTTTTTTCCTCCTAAAGCAGGAGGTGAGCAAATACATCCTCTCAAGAGCCTGGGGAGATCTACAGGAAGGTTTCTCCTCCTCTGCGGACCACCTTATGCCCAAAGCAGTGTGGAATCTGTGAATTTAATCCAGCACTTGTGCTATCCTTCACTTGTGCCCTGACCTGTGCCCTCAGTGGGAGAACCTGCTTGCCTGTACTGCCATGCTAACGTGCCTGGTGGCAGCGGGGGTTTTGCTGTCTGCCAGAGGCAGAGGCTGCATGGGGAGGTACCTTTCACTGCACACCATCACCACCGCCGCCTTGTGCAGAGAAGGAGGAGGAGGAGCAAGACAACGACGACAACAAGGAGCAGGAGAAAGAAAAAAAGAAGGGGAGAAGGAAGGTGAGGGGGAGAGAGGGAGGGCCTTTGCACGCGACCTTTCTAAAATGTCACTGAGTAGGTTTCAACTGAATAGCACAAAAATAATCTAATTTCACTCCCACTCTAAGAGTACAGCATATATTATTCTCTCTCTGCATCTATTTCCCCTGAAAGCTTTCTGCACCCAATTGCATTAATGAACACTGAACCGATGATGACGCAGATCAGATCAATATGGATGTACGTAGAATTAGGTCATTCTGATGGAGAGCAAGCCCAGATGCTCCGAAAGCACTCTGCCAGATGAGAGGCAGCAAGCCCTTGTCCCTCACTTTCACTTATAAGAATTATTTTGAAGAGACAAGCTCACTCTGAACCTGAGATTAAAACATGACCACCTTGTACACCAAGGTGCCAATTCTTGACTCCTATCTGTAGTTGTTTAGACCTCTGGCATCTAGGTAGGGGCTGCTCCTTACAAGCAAGGAAGAGGGGCAATTTGCGGAGAGGAAATACCTGTTCATAACTGTGTGGGGAAGTTGTAAGTCTTCAAGACTGAGAGAAAAGCAAGTGTGAAGCTAAAGAGATCTGTCCCTGGAAAGATTCTCTGTTGCATCCTGTCTCCTAACCTCAGTGGGGTGCATGCAAGGGAGTCAAAGAGTCAGCTGTTGTAGAAAAGTATGGTATAAACAGAGCCACCTTAGAGCAGAGCCATTGGGAGCAAGCAGGGGTTGAAGAGCAGAGCTGAGGTGAACCTTGTTGCTTCACAATATTTCTAAGCTAGTATTTCAGCCTCCCAGCAGCCCAGGTTTTGATATTAAAGGCTTTATTTCTGAGCAAGCTGCAAAAGGCATGTTCCTGGACTTTACCTCCAAGAGTCACACTAAAAGCTTGATGAAGATATCTTGTGCTGAGTGTATGATATATGTCATTAATAATAAAAAAGATATGAAGTCTCAAACGGTTACCCAGCAACACTGCAAATGTGTCAGGCATTATGGCATGTAAAGCTACTGTTAAGCTGGTACAGCCACCTCCTCATACCTTACAGGAGTAACTGAGAAGAAGCAGGTAGTTCCTTGGAGCACTACAGGCCCCCATAAGCTAAGGCACCTAGGAGTCAGTGGCAGTAACTCTATTGCCCTGAGCACGGTCCCACCACAAACTGCACAACCTGTGAATGAAGGACATGCAAGAAGGATGACCCTGGGAACTACGGTCTCACTTCAGTGCCTGGTAAAGTAATGCAGAAGTTTATTCTGAGGGGTATTGAAAAACACCTGAAATACAACACAGTCTTTGGTCACAGCCAGCACATCTTCATGAGTGGAAATTCCTGCTTATCAAACCTGAATTCCTTTTATGACAAGGTAACCCACCTAGCTGATCCAGGGAAGCCAGTTGATGTCATCTTTTTGGATTTCAGTAGTGCTTTCAATACTGTCTCTCACAGTGTCCTGCTGGACAGAATGTGCAGCCCACAGCAGGATAAACACATGATGTGATGGGTGAGCAACTGGCTCACGGGTCAGGCACAAAGGGTTACAGTGAATGGGGTGACATCAGACTGGAGACCTGTCACTGGAGGGGTTCTGCAGGGCTCCGTCCTTGACCTTGTGCTCTTCAACATCTTCATAAATGACTTGGGTGCCTGACTGGGAGGGATACGAAGCAAGTTTGCAGATGATACAAAACTGGGAGGAGCTGTTGACTCCCTCCAGGCTGGGAGGACCTGCAGAGAGACCTTGACAAGTTAGAGAGCTGGGCAATCACCAACCAACCTCCTCGTGTGGGGAAGAGGAGGGGCAAACACTGATCTCTTATCTCTGGTGAGCAGTGTCAGGACTGAGGGAATGGCCTGAATTTGTGTCAGGGAGGTTTAGGTTGGATATCAGGAAAAGTTTCTTCACCCAGGGATTGGTCAGGCACTGGAAGAGGCTCCCCAGGCAAGTGGTCACAGCACCATCCTGACAGAGTTCAAGAAGCGTTTGGACAATGCTCTCAGGCACATGGTGTGATTTATGGGGATAGTCCCGTAAAGGGCCCGGGCTTGAACTTGATAATCCTTGTGGGTCCCTTCTAACTCAGCATGTTCTGTGATTCTGTAATTCTGGGAGTATTTGGAATCTCTACCGCATATAAACTCTCAGCAATGCAGACCAAATGGGAAGATGATACCGTTGACAAGGGCTACCAGGTCACCAGCTATTCAGGCCATGAACTGTGTTCTTACAAAACTAAGCAAATTTTAGTCTTAGTTTCTCTGATGGAAAATTAATTATCATACTATTTCACTCCCCTTATGGTGTACCATTTAAACAAATTCAGACAGAGTTTTCCTGAAAAGAAGAATGAGAATGTGAACTCCACAGTGGTGTTGAATGAGTAGATGCTCCCAGCAGAGGCATGCATGATGGCATGATGGCTTTAAAGACAAACGGCAAAACATTCCTGCCTGTCTGGAGTGAGCAGCACAGCTTACAAAGTATTAAGTGGTCAGTATGAGACTGAAATTTGGTTCTAAAAATGCCTATGCTAAGGGAGAATGGCAGGGCTGGGATTTTTTGTTTTTAAATAGATCTTTTCGCCATTTGTAGGTTGGTCTCATTTTGCAGCAGCTATATTCTGCACCAGCATGTGGTAGACCAAAGATTAAGTCTCAAATTCCCAGACGCTGGGTTAGAAGAGGCCAAGAATGTCACAGAAGTGACAAGATTAGTGTCAGAAAATGAGGATTTGGCTGCCATAGTTTTCAGCACCTCTTGTTACTTAAACCTTCTAAGAACATTGACATTTGTAAAAGCAGCTAATTCTTACCTCTCTTTTCCATAGCAATCAGCTCCCAGGGAGGGGCTCAGCTAAAAAGAGCCATGTCATTTTTTTTCAAATGGTTGTGGCTTACACCCTCCTGCTGGCAACATTAATGCCGTCATTTGCTTTTTATGAAGTGGTCAGGACTTCATCAGAGTGCCAGACTTTGAAGCAGGAAGCTATCAAAATAAATACTACAGTTTTCAGACAGAGTTCAAACATGTGCCAGGTAGTCATTCAAGTGCTTTATGAAATGAATGCATTGTTTTAAAATCACTTGTAACATATGTGTCTGAACTTGTTCTGACAGCAGAGAAAATGACTATGTGCATTTTTAAGGCCAAAATCTTGCCTGAAGTTAGCAAATACAAAGTACTTGTATAAAAATATAAGATCAAAAGATACAGCTACACTACATCATGAAGGGCATTTCAGGGACATCATGCTTCCCGTATACCCTCTCCATCAGAATCACCGCCTGAAATATGGGCAAAGACCACTCTCAAAGTAGTACCTAAGCTCATCTAGTGACTTAGTACACTGCAACTACTGTTTTAGGTGCTTGCACAAAATTCCTGTTGCCTGCAAGAAAACAAAATGTTTTGGATGCAGGGCACACATGAAAGTGGAGATCACACCGTTTTTTTGGTTGTTCCTGGGATCACTCCATAACTGCAGGGAAGGCACAGAGCTCCAGACTGTTTGGGGTATTTTTTAAGCTATCATTAAAACAATAGTCTATTTCTTGATATCAGTCTTGCTCTTTAATCTACATACTTCAACCTTAGCTCAAAAATTCTAAGCTTCAGCTTTTTTGCTGTTTGTGTGGAATCAGGAAAATCCAAACTCACCCATTTTAATCTGCCAGTGTCCCAGGGTGGAATGTTATCTCTAGGTCAGTTCAGGGGTTTCTGATTATGTGTTTTGTGCTCAGAAGTGAAGGCCTGAGATATGTACTGGCTAAGAGATTATTTCAAACCACTTTGGCAAAAAACCAAGTTCAGATCTGGAAAAGGAATGTAAGATCCATTTCAAATATGTTTTTCCTGGATTGACATACTCCAGAATGTCTGGAGAACCAAAAGTCAGCTTTAGATCTCATGGGAAATGCCAGAGGAATGAGTCCAGTGCATCTTAGTCTTTGCCAAGATTACGTACCTTTTACTTTTAAATTCAAATGCAACAGCAGGAAATACCACCTAATCTCACTCACATCTCTGAATGAGAATTTACATTTCATTCAAAAGAAATGCTTTACCCCAATAAGTGATCAACAGTACCTTCGAAACCCAAACTTAACAGAAGTCACAATAAACTCCATCCACTCTTCAGGCCTGTAAATTTTTTCTGAGTCATTGAACAAACCAAGTTCTGATGGATCAGCCTTTTCTTCTCATACTCACCAGTGGTCTCTCCCAGCTGCACTAGCCACTCCAGTCCACACCATTTATCCTACTGTTCAGGTATCACGTCTGTGCTCAGTAGCACACTGTGCTGCTGGTTTCCAGAAAGGCTCTTGCTACTGCAATTATTTCAGGCTCCTGCAGCATCAGATTTGCAGAGCCTGTCTTATTCCACCATTTGGGATGCCCTGATCTTCACTGAAGACTGCAGAAAGCACAAGTGCAGTATACAGAAAGCACTCTGTCACTGTAACAAGGCATGGCATAGCAATGCCTAGATATGAACTCTGTTTCAAAGTAGGGTTGACAGTAAAAGTTAAATTTGCTAGCTGCTTCTGCTGCTCCCTTAAGGCCCAGTCTGAACACCGGTGAAGGTAATGGAAAACTTGTCACTGATGTTAGCACTCCCACAAATTAAGGAACCACTTGCCATAACAGCCTGTCTCTGTACTCATAGTGACTGTGCATTGGGCTGCCATAAAAGTGACCATCACACTGCAGCACCTCACACGCTGTGTTTGTATTTCACATTGAATTGTCTGTGAACAAATGAAAACTTCCCCAAATTCACTCTTTCTTCAGCATTCTTCTTTGGTTTTGTAGTTGTTGTGTTAGCTTACAGATATTTGTTGTTTGCATATTTGTGTGACAGTTGCCATTAAAATCTCAGGGTCCTTTGGTTTAACAAGTAGGTCATGATCATTGATGGAATAATGCCATCTAACTTACTTAGGGAATGAGATCATCTTTTACTATTTAATTAATCACTAACATAAATTATGAGCTGTGAATATCAAGAAAATATAAGAATAAAAATGTGTGAATATCAAGGAAATACAAAAATGACAATGCATTTATTTTGTATCATGTGTGATTTCCTGTTCTAACAACACTTACTTTTTCCCACTCCAAGATCGCAATTAACTTTTGAACATAAGGAGAAGCAGATGTATTAGAAGTGTCCCAGGATTTACTAAAAGAAAGGAAAAAAAAATGCAGTTCTGCAAGGTTTAACAAGGTTGATGTGGACACAGCTATCATCCAGTTTAATAGCTTTAACAGTTCCTTTTGTCTTCTGTGCTGACTTGTGCTTTTGCATACTTTTACTGAATTTGCACTAAGTTTAGCATTTCAGCATGTTCCCACTGTGTATTAAAACAGTGGAGAAGCACTACGGGAAGATATTGGATGCAGAATTGAATAAAACTTTTTTGGCCAAAATGTTTTTCCTGAATAACAGTGATTCAATTTTTTTTGGTTTGGTTTGGTTTGGTTTGTTTGGGTTTTTATTGCGGTTTGTTTTTTGTGGTTTTTTTTTGGGTTGTGGGTTTTTTTTTCCTAAGCGGCATAAGGAAAAAAGGTCTCAAAACTAGAAAAATGTCAGCATCTTAGTTTTGAGATTTTATTTTTAGATCACAGCACTTGGAAATCAACCTCAGTTTTATGAAAGAATGAACAAGGAAACAAGTTCCAAAAACCTAAAACCTGTTGACAATCAAAAATTATTATTTTTCCTACTTTTCATTTGGCTGTACACTTCATTCCAGGTTGATGCAAAATGAATTCTTGTAGATCTGCCAGTGAGCCCTGCAAATCAATTAATTCCCCAGATCTAGAGACAAAATTCTAGCTAGGATCTTTTCTTTGGCAAAAACACCAGTTGTAGTTTTTGAGTGAGCAGCAAACTCCTAGGTCATTTTCAGATAGATTAATGGTATTCTTCCAAACACTCTATCGATCTGTTTGTTCTTAACATGCATCAGGAATTTTCTTTCACATTGAAAATGTACATTAATTCAACTTATGGTCATGAAATTGTGCAAGAATGATGCTGATATGAGGCCAGAAGAGGAATATAAGGCTTTGAATCTATAGTAATGCAAACCTGGAGGTCTTGGTGGCTAAAAAGGGATGCCAGAATCTTCTATTTTACTATTTCAAACCCTGGATCCAGCTGCTCATACCATAAAAGGTGAATGGAAGAATTTGCAAATAAAATTTGTTGGGAGTAACATAATAATATTGGTTGAAATAAAAATCACAATTAGGTGTCTGAGACAAGATATATACTAACGGCTTTGTTATGTAAAGTTCTTTTTTCCTCTAAGATGTCAGCAGGAGGTATGAATGCTCTCCTCCTCTGAAAATAAGGACAAATCCTTGCACAATGATAATGGCACGCTGCAGGTCTATGTAAATCCGTTTTGCTTTTCCAGGGCAGCTTGAGGAGTTCATGAACCGTGAAGGGCGAAATACCACCTATCTATACCAGCATCTGTGAGAGGCAAGTCACTTTGTGAAGGTGAGAAATCATGACCATTTGCGAGAGTTGAGAAGAGTCTGGACAACTTCCAAAGTCACCTTTTCATGAGAAAGTGTTGTCAATGCTTTGAGCATTACTCACTTTGTGGCAGCACAGAAGATGGCAAAGCCTGCTGCGATACGAAGGGTGAAAGGAAAAAGAAGTTCAGGTGGAGGTTCTGGTATTCAGTGCAATGATGGCAAAAATCCAGTCCTACTGCATTCATACCCAAATTACTTTGCCACTGCATTTTTTGGTCCCATTTCTCCAAGGTTCATGTCTCTAGTGAAAACAAAACATACAAAAAAACCCAATCCCCCCCTGCCAAAAAAAACCCCAACCAATAAACAAACAAACAAAAGAAAAAACCCACCCACAAAAAAACCAAAGAAAACCCCTCCCAAAAGCCCCCAAAAAACCAAACCAAACCAATCAAAACCAAATAAAAAAACCCCCACACCAAATCACAAAAGAGCATATTTACAATTTTTATTTTATAATTCCATGTTTTGGTATGCATGAAATAAAATGAGGAGGATTCCAACTCATACATGAAATGCAAATGACCTGAAACTGAAATGTTAGAAGCTGTTTGAATGGTTTCCTATGTGCCTTCCATTACGGTAGGTTAACAGCTATCTAATTTATCTTTGTGCCAGAAGAGCACCAGCATAAGGGAGGTTATTCAAAGACAGGCACAGGTAAAAGAGTGGTAAAAAAGATTATGTAGATCATAGAAACATTTGAGTTGGAAAGGACCTTAAAGACCATCTACTTCCAACCCACCCACTGTGGACATACCTTCCACTGGACCTGGTTCCTCAGAGCTCCATCCAACCTGGCCTTGAACACTTCAAAATATGGGATATCCAAACTTCTCTGGGCAACCTATTCAAGTGTCTCACACTCCACCTCCCCGTGAAGAATTTCTTCCTAATACGTAATCTAAACCTACCCACTTTCAGTTTGAAGCTATTCTCTCCTGTCCTATCATTACATGCTCTTGTAAAAAGATCCTCTCTGGCTTTCTTGCAGGCCCCCCTTAGGCACTACAAGACATGCCAGATGAGTGGAGAACAAGTGGATGCAGATATGTCAAATAAATGACAGCAAAGTGTCCCAAGGGACTGTAGGCTGGAGCAGCCCATGCTTTGTAGGGGAAAGGGTGAAGCATGTGCTGGCCTGATCCAGTGCAGTTCTGTGGCTGAGTGAGTCACAACTGTGAGCAGAGAGCTCTCCTTGCTCTTGCACCATTTAAACAGCAGGATTACCAGCAATTCCTGAACATAGTGGTTAGGACAGGGATCCTCACCCTCTGCACAGTCCTAAGCAGACTAACACAAACTCTCATGTACAGCCACACAGACCCTACACCACAGCATGTGACCGGGGTAATTTTTCTGTTAAACGCCTTTTAGCAACTGAATGTTGATTCTTCTTTTCCCTCTCTTCATTCCTTTTTCTGTTTGGTTTTCTTTTTTGTGAATTAATGCTAGCTTTATTGCCTTGGGTGAGTTTTTCAAAGCACTCACAGTTGGCCTAATCCTGTTGCTGTTGAAGCCACTGGGAGTTTTGCCAATGCTTTTAACGAGAACAGAGTTAGGCCAGTGCTGTCAGCTTTGAAGCCCCCGCTTTGTGTGTACTCATGTCAAGGTGGGGAACAGGGCACAGATAAAATGAGAACCAGTCTAAACCTGGATCCAGCAAGGAAAAATAACGCAAACAAAACCTTTCCTGTGGTTCAAAGAAATCTCTTCATCCATTTCTTGCACTGGTCCCAAAAAACGTCAAACTGATTTTGTAACCAGCACCTGAACTGTGGGAATGTTCCACCCTGTGGGATTGCAGCTTGTTTTAAGCTGATTTAATTTACTTTCTGAGGGTAGCTGTATTTCACTGGAAAAGTGTGCAGAATATGCCTTTTTTCAAGTGCACCTATGAATAGTCTGCTAGAAATCCATATTTAGTCAGGAATTTGAAAACCGGAAGGGATCATCATATAGTTGCACTGTCAGCATAAGACAGTTTATAAAGGTACAGTCAACAATTTCAATATTCACCCACAGCTTCTGTTGGAGTTATAATAACTTACAGAATATTTACGTGTGTGTGTTTTCAGAGCTATAAATAGGGAAATATATACATAGTCTACCTGGACTGAGTGTGCCACAAAGAGAGACAGCATTATCCAGACTGAAACAGGAAAATGATTGTGAAAGACAAACCAAAATGAAACAGGATTTTTTTTGTTCTTGTTTTATTTCTGAACTGCAGTAATGTATTCTTGTTCCCCTTAAAAAAAATATATATATACATATACACCTATATATATATATATTTTTTTTTTTTTTAAATATTGATTTGATCTGTTAAGATAGCTAGATTGGACAAAGATTATACTCATCAACACAAAATATTTTCATAAGTTCAACTTTTTCATCTGCATCCAAGAGTAATACTAAGAACAGCATTTCTCCAGATAGTTTATTGCATTGCCTTCATTTAGGCAGTGCCAAGAGAGATGATAAACAGGCTTCAACTTGATTGAAACATTCTTGCCAGTGCTAACATTTCATGCAGAAAAGCAATGACAGTTTTTACAAATTAAAAAAAACCAAAACAAACCAACAAAAAATCTTAAAAATTAGTATATTTCATAAGCTACCAAATAGAGTTAAGATAAGATATTCTTTTTAAAAGCCCTCAAGAATCCTTGGTAAAAGAAAAAATAGCAAAAAAAGCACAAGGCTGCAAAAGAAACCTCTGAATCTTGGTCCTAAAGTCAGATGCTCTGTGTCCTTCTCAATGTCCAAGTCTCGTGACAGTTTGGTTATCTTCCTAAAGCCTTTGCTCCTAAACTCAAATGACTGCTTAAGAAATACATTTTTTAGGTCAACAAAATAAAAAACCTGTGGCCTTCCTGACAGTGGAATGTATCTTCAAAATAAACTCTCCAGCCTTACCATTGAACAACCAGTTAAAAAGTCTCTTCTTTTTTTTTCTTTTAATCTTTCCCATATCCCAGCAAGGGTGCAAATAGAACTGGAGTGTAATTTACACATATTTAGGCAAATCTAAGTTCATGCTCAGTTTCTTGTAATCATGGGCAAGTTTTCATGTTGTAGGAACTATTAAACAGAAGCAAACAATCTCTACCTCAGAAAATCCATGAGGACAAAGTATTGGGGCACGAGAAGTATCACTCCCTGATTGCTCTGCATGTACTTTTATTCCCGCTTTTATATTTTTAGCCAAAGGAATCGTGTGCGAATGTTTCTGGTGGACACTGTACTTTGCAGACCTTCACCTGGCTCAGATGGTACCTTAGCGCAACTAAACACAAGAGGCCCAGAGAACAAGGTTTCTGGAAATAGGGCTGGGACCGTGTGAGGTCATGTAAAGAATGTGTTATGCCAGAGTGGATTTTTAGAGGCTGAAACTCAGGGTAACGGCTGCATGCCCTGGAGTGTAGAAAGGAGGTGTGGAAGAATGTAAGGGGATGCAGAGCCGGAGAGGTTTGCTTTGGAAGATTGCGTACTGCAGAAGGAGTGAACTCTGATGCAACACCTACGCTGTGGTTTGGTGGGAACGTTCTCTGAAGATACCTGTCCCTAGAACCAAGGGTAGCTTCATCTTGAACAAGGTCAGTCAAGTAGAGCAAAGAGGAGAATCAGTAGTCAATCTGTCTCAACTATCTGGAATCCAACACTCTTGTTTGAAGCCTGGCCCCTGTGTATGTAATAATGTAAACGTTGCCAATGTGGCTATTACGAGTTTTGGGAAGAGCATTTAATTAGCAATTACGTCATACTCTAGCACTGTACGGAAGTACTTAGTGTCATGCAAAATTCGAAACAAAAAATGTTTCTAAAAATCTTTCTTAGAATCACTCTTACAGTTTTTGATTGTATTACTGTCAAGACCACTCTCAACCCTAACTTGCAGATATCTTCTCTAACAACATTCAAGAGCCTTGAAGGGCGTCTCTTTGGAAGGTTTCCTAGTCTATTTTAAACCACATTTTCACTTCTGCTTTAAATTTAGTATTTGGCTGTGTTTCTTTAAAGGTTTTTTATGTACTCTTCCTGTAAGGGCTTTGAATGTGCCTCTGAAAACCACTAAACAACAAAGTTGTTGTTGTTGCCATTGCTGCTTGATCTTTCTGGGAGGCCAGTCCCACACAAACCTCCTTCTCTCTCCAGAATGCTGCATATTGTAAATACAACAACTTTCAGTTTAGTCAGAGGAGAAAAATGCAGTAGCTTTCTCTTCTTTCAGATCATGAATTAATTTTTTGTTTCATGTACACCAGTTTCAATAGCTGCACAGTCATTTACGTTAACCAAAAGACTTCAGCTATAACAAAAAACATGCGGGATGTGGTGAGATGGCTTTTAAAATTTGCCATTCTGGCATTGAACAGAGCATTATATTTAGAAGTGTTGCCAGATTTTCATTCCTTTTTACACTTTTCAAGCTCTACATGTGCTGTAATTACAGATACTTAGTTGAGAAACTATATTTAAAGGATATTTCCATCGTATGGCAGGAGGATGTATGTTTTCTGTCTGAGTCAGTGAACTCTGACACTTCACACTGTAATAAGTCTAGCTCTATTCATGTGACTGAGAAGAAACTCAGGGAAAGACAAACTAAAGGAAGAGGGAATAACAATATTATTTGTATTATATCTGCTCTCCTTTTATCCTTCCATTCCATAGGAGTTTTTGAGATATTGCAACATTTTTTCCCATGCTGAAATGGGAGAAAGAATTGAAGGGTAGGAAAATATAAAAAACTAACAGCTAAAAATTAATCCAAATCTAGAAAAAGAAGAGGGCAGGCAATTCCAATTGTATCTCATCTCCCAGTCCAATTTTACTGCTTGTTTCTGCTCAACTAATTGTTGTGGGCTGTCTTAATGTACGCTTAGAAGGTAGCAATGTTTCAGCACAAAAGATATCTAACAGAGCTATTGGTGATGTTATTTCAGTTTCTTTAGCTCCAACTCAACTAGGCAATTAAGCACGTTTCAGTATGTTATCTCTATGTACCAGAAAGGGCTGCAAATCAGAACTTCCCCTATGTACTTCTCCAAGTAATGCACATGAAAGTATTTTACACCAAGAAAAGCTGGAGTTCTGATGAGGGCAGAAGAAGATCTCTCTGGATTTAGTATTTGTAGAGGCAGTGGAATGGATGGATGGGTGGATGGATGGATGGATGGATGGACAGATGGAATGAAGAGAGGAAGGCAAGCAAAGTACAGTTTATGTAGTTTGTGTAATGTGTATTGTTTGAGGCTGTACCTCAGGATGACCTGATGTCTCTCCATTCTCCAGTCAGGTGGAGAACTTTCTTATGAACTGTGGTCAGGAACGGTCCCTATCCAAAACATTTCACAGAAGTATAATTGGATATATTTCAGAGATAGGATTTTCAAATAATTCAGGTTTTCAAAGAACCTTCTTTCAGCACCGATCAGATCCTGAAGACATGGGCTGTCTCTGACAGGATCCAGCATGTGCAGGGGGAGTGGCCCTGCAGGGAAGTTGGATGGCCCTTGCCACGAAGCTTGCTTGTAACTAGGAATTTCAGGGTCTAGAATCTCTTGCCACAGAGACAAAATGTAGAAATCCAGGGCTTCTAGTGTCAGCAGCTATACACCAGCTCAAGTGTTTGGACTGCAGACATGTCCAGCACTTCTGAAATCTGGATTGGGTCTGTCATGCAGGCTACCCCACTTACCACTACTGGAAGAGCTCTTTAGTCTTTCAAATCAAAATGGATTAAAATTTCTCTTAAAAAAAGAAAGAAAAAAAGAGTCAGATCACCTGAACTAAACCACACTTTCTGCATCCCCAAAAAAAGGCTTTTAGTGATAAAACTTTCAGTATTACTTCTTCTTTACTGATGGACAGTCTCCCCATGTATAGTAAAGTTTCTATGCATGTTGGCATTCTATCATGCTTTTTCATGGACAGATTTCTAAACCTGTGAGGTCTATCAGCTACTGTACTGTGACTTTAGATATTTTTTGAAACCTGAGTATTGAATATCCTATCATCACTGATCAAATCCCAATAACAGAGATCTGATTCTTCCTTGTATTTTGGCTTGGAAAAAGAATAAAGCAGAGAAGGTGTATTTACTGTTACAGAGGATTCACAAAGAAGTGAGGTATTTAGTAGGAAACAGAATTAAAATCTTGAAGAGCAAATGGAATAAAAGTGTAAATCACTGCCTCTCAGTACAGCCAGGCAATGCTTAAGTATGGCTGCTAACAAAGCCCTAAAGGAAAGAGTTCTCCTTTCACACAAAAAATACTTATCTCCCATCAAGGTGAAGAATGAAATCTTGGGAAGGGGGAAGAAAAAAAGGAGTTGACAGTTTCAAGTAAGAAGAAATTCCAAACCAGAGCGGGAAAATTTTTGTTTGATAATTTAGAATTTCCCACAAGAAACAGATTTCACTGAAAAAAGAATCCAAATCATTCCCATTTCCCTGTTTAACCTTCATAACAAGCCATGCTTGAACTGACCTCTTAAGTTCAGAAGCCCAGGCTTCTCTAACTGCATGCACAGTAGTCTATACCAGTTTAAGGTGATTTGCTCCTTTGTTCTGTTTGAAAAGACTCTTTAATTTAACAGCTGTGAGCCATGGCTATGCTTGAGTTTCTGCCAGCACAATCTGCTGTTATATATAACTCTTCTTCCTCCTTGCTTTAGAAAATGAAAATATTCCTTCATAGTTTCTGTTTTACAATGTAAAGCAAACTAGTCTCTTGTAGTGTCTTGCAACCTATAATCTCTTCTTTCCCCTTCAATCCTCTCCCATTATAGTCCAAATTAACCTTTCCTAGATACAACATCCAAGTTTGAAATTAATTGTACAAAAGATGTTTCATCATAGAATTATAGAAAGGTGTCGGCTGCAAGGGACAAAGACTACCTAGTTCCAACCCCCCTGCCCTGGGCAGGAGCACCTTCTATCAGACCAGGTTGCTCAAAGTCCCATCCGACCTGGCCTTGAACACTTCCAGGGATGGGGCATTCACAACTTCTCTTGACAACCTGTTCCAGTGCCTTGACATTCTCATAATGAAGAATTTCTTCTTGCCACTCTCACAATGAAGAATTTCTTCTTAATATCCAATCTAAACCTGCCTTCTTTCAGTTTAAAGCCATAACCATTATCCTCTCACTACACTCCCTTTTAAAAAGTACCTCTTCAGCTTTCTTGTAGACCTCCTTTAAAAAGGAGGTGCTGAAAGGTGTCTCCAAAGTCTTCTCTTTTCAGTCTGAATAAACCCCAGACTCTCAGACCTCATAGGAGAGGTCTCCATCCTTCTGATTATCTTCATGCTGTCCTCTGGACTTACTTCAACGAGTCCATTTCCTTTGTATGTTGAGGCCCTGTTGCACTAAGATTAGGCAATTTGGCCAGGAAATAAACCCCCTTGCATTCCACCTGGTCCACAGAGATCAGAGAGGCTGGATGTGGCTAGGCTTAGTCTCTGATTATAACCTATTTGGCACTAGAAGTCTCGTCATGTTCAATAAGAACTGGTGGTATCATAGATTCACAAATGGTGCGATTAACCAGTCCAACACTTCAAGTCCAGTCACAATCAGTAAGAACTTTGCATTTATAGGTTCACGAATAGTGTGTTTTATTGAAGCAACAGACATACAGATTCAGTGTTGTCATTGCTGAATACACTAGCTGTAATAGAGCTCTAATAATACGTGCTAACCTGGGTAATATTAACAACCATCCTACTCAGAAGCTTATCAAGAAGGTGTTTCTCCTTGGGAGGAGAGAGAGGAAGGTAGCCAGTCAGCTGTCTGCAAGGTGATTTTGGGTCTTTCTTCTAACTCAGGTGAAATTCCTACCTTCCTTATATACAACCCAATCTTATTGTCTCCTTCTATGTTACATATAGCATGATCTAAGCAGACATTTGAGTAATATGGTCATATATATGGTAGCGTGTACTTCATTATACTTATTAGTATATGCAGAAGGTGTGTTTTAATATGTAAATACCTGTAATCAGGACAAGAGAAAACGGCCTCAAGCTGCACCATGAAAAGTTCAGGTTGGACATCAGGAAGAATTTCTTCACTGAACGGGTTGTCAAGCACTTGAATAAACTGTCCATGGAAGTGCTGGAGTCACCATCCCTGGAATTACTCAAGAAACAGCTAGACATGGCACTTAGTGCTATGGTTTAGTTGGCATGGTGATGATCAGTCAAAGGTGGCTCTGGATGATCTTGGAGGTCTTTTCCAGCCTTAGTTGTTCTATGACTCTATGATTCTAAAAGTTACATTTTCAGCTACGGTCACCTTCAAATTTCCAGTCAAATGACTTTGTTGCATTTTGTGCTGTTCATCAGAGCCATTGCCCATCCTGTCTCCACTGGACCTTCTCCTTCAGCCAACTCATCCTTTCTTGATGTGCACTATGCAGCTCTCCATCTGCAAAGATAACGTAGCAGGTACAGAGTGTAGGCCATAGGTGGGAAGCCCTGGCCCTTGCTGGATCTTTGGCCATCATCCCATAGGGCCCCAGACCTGGATGCAGTACTCCAGGTGGGGTCCCACAAGTGACCAGTAGAGGGGTCTGACTGTAAGAGTATTCCATTTCTGATGGAGGTACTTCTCCTAATACCCACCAGTATTGTGCTTGCCTTTATTTCTGACTGCATCACATTGCAAGCCTATAGCTCTTCTTTACTCAACTTCATACTAAGTTTTTATTTCTCACAAGTCATTTTCGAGGGATCTTTTTGTTATGAGTCACTGCAGGGTCAAATTCTTTATAATCCAAGTACAGAAAAATTTTTTTTCTTCTAAAAATGTGGAGTAGTTTTATTACAGCAATTCTGATGGCATGAGGTGCTAAGAAATTTTAGCTTGGACTGATTTACTGTGTTCTGAAAAGTACTCCGTGGCTTTTCCACACACAGAAAATCCTGGGCAGTTGTGCCAATAAAAAGTCTATTGCAGATCACATAATTTGTATTACTAGCTGCATATCATTCCTTTGGATCTTTTACATCTGAGTCAGCACCAAAAATATGAAGGACATTCCAAAAAATATCCAATTTAAACTAACAATGAATTAAAGGATTTTCAGAAGGATCACTTAAAGTTTAACTCCCTAAATTTGAAAACCTTACAGCAAATTCACAAAACTTTGGTTTGCCCTCACCATTGATCCTTCATCCTTTTTCTGTTATTTCTGATGATTGACATGAGGCTTGCTAAAAACTTCATAGAATTGCCATGGGTGTAAGTTTTGAAAAATTCTTAACTGTAATGGAGAGAAAATTTGGGTGTATTACTTCTTCCACACCAAGGAACACAGCCTCTACAATTGCGTTTTTAAAACCACTGCACTGAGAGGTTTGCCAAAGGAGAATGACTGTAGTATTTGTCTAGGTTTCAGAATTGCCCACAGTTAAACAATCTTACTTTAAATGAAAAACCCCATTCCAAGGAAAATGTTAGTACCTGACATTAGGCATATAAGAATACAGCAAACATAAATGTATTTTGTAAACAGGAAATGAAATTTATGTATTGAGACTTTGGCATTTTTCTTTGAACTGAAAACTGTTCTTCCTTTAAGTATGTATGATACCTTCTTTGCAGAAATGGTATGTATCCCTATATATTTACTTACCAAAATCCATCTGTACTTATCACCTTCTGTCTCTCCATCAAATATAAAATAAAAATAATGAACCTTAGGCAGTAAAACTAAAACAGTTCCAGAAATATGCTTATGTTCAAGTGATGTGGGCATTTAAATCTTACTACTGGACAACTGATGATGTTTTTTTCATTCCTAAAACTAGAGAGCTGGGGTGGCTTTAGAGTTTCTTCTCATGGAACAGCATCATATGTTTGCGCTGGTGAGGCCATACCTTGAGTGCTGTATCCGGCTCTGGGCCCTCACTGCAAGGACATTGAGGTGGTGAAGTTGTTGAAGGGTCTGGAGTACAAATCTTATGAGAAGGGGCTGAACAAGCCTGGAGAAAAGGAGGCTCAGGAGTCTCCTTATCATTCTCTACAACTGCCTGAATGGAAAGTGTAGCTGGGGGGGGAGTTGGTCTCTTCTCCCAGGTAACCAGTGACAGGACAAGAGGACATCACCTCAAGCCCCACCAGGGGAGGTTCAGGCTGGACATCAGTAAGAATTTCTTCATAGAAAGGGTTGTTAAGCATTGGAGTAGACTGCCATCCAAGTGGTGGAGTCACCATTCCCGGAGGTGATCAAGAAAGAGTCGACTTGACATGGCACTTAGTGCCATGGTCTAGTTAAGAGAGCGGTATCTTTAAAGGTGGGACTTGATAATCTCAGAGGTCTTTTACAACCTAAATCATTCTGTGGTTCTGTGATTCTGTTGCTAACCTCGAGTGATCAAAAAAGAATAAAAAGGAAAAAAAAGGAAAAAAATATCCTGATCACAAAAAGCTGAAGGTGTTGGTAAAAACAGTGAGATTTAAATAAAAATGCATCTTGAGGGCTGCTTATTTACCTAAAAATGTTTGAATTTGTAGTGTTCCGCTTTCATGTTTTGTTCAATAGGCCAGTTTGTGGAGAGGTATTTATTTATGTATGTATTTTTTTAGTGAAAGATGAGATTATGATGTAGCCATTAGCACCTTAAGAGATACGTTAAACTGTGAGAACTGTCAAAATGGTGTGTAATTATCATTGACTTGAGAATATTTTATCCTGTATTGAGGAACTTCTGACATTTAGAGTAGGCTTTTGAAAGTACAGTAGCAATTGCCTCTGAAACTTGTAGTGCCAGATTTAGAAAAACATGTATGCAAAAATACCCACTAAGTAGAACACTGACACTGCTGTGGAATGTAATGTGGAACTAGAAATAATGTACTTAGCTGCTCAATATGATGCCAGGCTTTTCCTCCTAACAGCAGTAAAGTTGTCATGCATACAGGCAACTGACTGGGCTTTAGGAAAACTACCTCAGCTACTGATACAGAATAATTATTTATGGAGATTAAAAAGCATGGCATTGAAGATAACAGGGTTTATAAAGCAAGCAGAATGGTCCAACAAAATCCAAAGAGTCATACTATGACAGAGTCATAATTTAGCTTTTGTCTTCTATATCTCCATGGTTTGGTAATTCGAAGACATATTTCAAGTTGTTCAGAAGCACACAAATAAATGAGTACAACTGCCTTCCTGAATAATTATTATTAATTCTGAAATATAATTCATAAAATCATAGAAAACAGAAGTGTTAAGTAAATTATATTCACACTCTACTACACAGAACAGGGCCATCTTAGATTTTTGTAGCAAGAACTAACTATAAATATCAGCACAGTCTTCTCAGAGACAAGCTACTGATTAGCACTGAGTCTGGGATATTAAATTATATACTGTGTACTGGCACTTTTCCAATACAATAACTATGTCACTTGCAACACATATGTTTCATGTGTTGTATATAGTGAATTGGGCAGGTGGTTGTATTATTCTCATATGAAAAATACTTAGAAGTAAAGACAATTCACTGCTTGAATTCACTAGTTTCCCTGAATCCTGCCAGAGGAACAGAACAAGGAGTGCCGCACAGGCAAGCCTTTTTCAGCCCTCATCCTCAAGCTCATTGACAGTAATCAAGGAAGGGCAGCAAGGAGACAGATGATGAAAGATGTTCCCAGGCTCCTCTCAAACTGATTTGGTTTACAAACCACTTCAAAGGATGTGGTCAGGAGCACAGCTCTTGGTTTTACATCTGTGGAGCTGCATCTATAAGGTCTCTCCTCTTCAAGTTCTCCACTCTGTCCTGAGTCGTTGGTGAATGTTGAACCAGGCTGCATGGTTTTCACATGGGTCTCTTTTACAGAAAAGGCCCAATTTCAACTTGTTTTTTTTCTGGGTACCATTGTAAGAATATTCTATCTGTCATTAAACACAGCATTCAAAACAGAGAGCCAGACACTTACAGCAAATAATTTAGAACTTGTAGTACCAGAACTTCAAAGGGAATTCCCATCCATTACAACTGATGAATGGGAACCACACTCTTTTGATAGCTCAGTGGGCTATATGTGGTTTCACTGCATAACCTTCCAATTGTATGTAGACTTCTCCTTGTTCACATCTGTCTTCTTCATTTGGAATAAAAACCCAAGTACGAATCTTTGGGACATGCAAGACAGACTAAATCTCCTGTTGCAACATCACTCTGCAGGGTCTGTTTTGCACACACTCTTTGGATTTTCATAGTCTCTGAAAGACCTGTATGCTTAAGGGTTGCAACTATTTCAAATTCAGCTGGAGCCTGATATAGCTCTTCAGCTAAATGCTAAGCATTTTTGTCGGTCTGTGGGAAGGGTTGGTGTGAGAAAATCAACAGAGATGGAAAAGGATAAACTGAGATTCATTTATAGAGTTCTATTTTGATAAAAGGCTGCAGGGATTCTATATTTCACTTTGTTTACACTAGTTAATGTCTAGGATATGGAGATCAAAAAGTAAGGCTTTAGAGCACAGGATCACGCTCCACCCTTGGCTGCTGACAGTTTTGCCTGAGCAAGAACAGCCAGGCATGGTGCACAGTAACAGCAGATATGTCTGAGAGAGCTGGTCAAGTTTCTGCATACATAGACACTAACCAGAACTGTACACACGGCATTTAATTGTTGCTTTGCTGCATGGTAACAGCTGATACCACTCAACCCTTCTCCTCTTCTTTTTGGAAATTTCCCTCGGGTGTGCAGAGTCTAGGGCAATGGCCAAATACAGCTCAACTGTGTCTAACTCTGGTGTGGGTTAGTGACAATAATATTCAGGATATAAATATCCTAATTCTGGCTTAACCTTGGACCACCAGTCTGCATGACAAGTATGCAGAGGTCCAAACATGTGCTTGAAGGACTGTAACTTATAGCTGCCACAGTTGACAGGCATTCCCATTCAGAAGGCCCCTAGAGATTCACACATAGCTTTCACACCACCCTCTGAAATATTGCTGGCAAGGACTTACTCAATTTTAAGACCCCTGATCTTTCCCAGGACAGTTGCACATCTGTCTTTTTTTTTTTTTTCCCACTAGTACTTGCCCTTTTTATTGCATGGTACTTTAAACTGTCACCTATAATTTGCAGCAGAACACAGGAGCTTTGCACAGGATTAATGACTTGAAATCTGTTAATGAATCTCATTAATAATTAGCTGGAAAAGTAACCCTGATATCATTGCTTGATTCCAGAAGAAAAGAGAAATCATGCTTGGTGTTTTAGTGAGGAAGCTGGAAAGCACTGGTGAGGAAATTAATTGACTCCACAAATATCTACAGTTCCATCTGAGAAGAAGCCTATAGAGTGTCATAACAGGACTTAGCAAATGGATCAATTCTTTTACATCACTCATTCTAGGCACACTAGTAGCTATCTCGCTCTCACTACAACTGCAGCTGAAAAGCTGTAGCAAGGAGGAATACTCTGAAAGTGCTGGAGAGCAGGAACAGTTTTATCTCTAGAAAAAGCAGCAGATGAGATGCACTGCATGAATATGGCCAACATATGCAAACCAAACATTAGAAATCAAACTAAATATAAATAGTGCTTAAGAAATGGCACACACAGGGACTCTTCACAAGTACTTCTCTAATTCTGGAAACACCATAAGGATTTGCACAAAAACCACACACTGATTATTAGGAAAAACTTATCTGTCGATGGATTTATTTGCAAACATCAGGTTTCATTGTCTGTCTTACAAATCTACGCATTACTTCATCCTAATATATCATTATAAGGTTGTATGGTGTTGGACAAGGTTAAATAGCACTCACGGTATTTCCGTCTACAAACTGAAGTCAATCAACATGCCTTGATATCACTCCTCCAAATTCTCGATAGAGATGAATAATAAAAAAGAGGTAAATCAAACCTAACTGCTTTAGTTCCAGCCAGTCTGTCTCCGTTCAAAGCATCCATTCAGCTGGGAAGTACATCAAAATTAATAGCACAGACATTTACCGTGAAAGGTTTTAACACTATGAGGAATCCTATACTCATGTCTTGAAAGCCAATGATATGACACAGAGCCTATATTTGCACTGTGCTACAGTAGTGCTGTAGCTGACTACAACTGCAAGCAAAAGTATTTATTAGGCTGAGAATGTTATTTTAACTGTGTACACTGGTACTGGATTTGTTTTCATCAAAGCTGAAAACAACAAGAGATTAGAAATGGTAATAGCTCCAGCCTTTTTTTTCTACCTCCAACTGGGAGTACAGAATCCCAGAATATTGATGTAGTTCTCCATCAAAAAGTTGGGCAACCCATTCCTGTTTCCAATATCATAACTCGGTGATACAAAGCAGAAAAAATCTTTCAGAGGGAATATAGAGCAAATCTATTATCCTAGACAGTGAGAGTATGAAAATAATCAAGATTGCAAACATTTATATTGCTGGCAACTTCATGCTTTAATTCTTAACATTACCAGTGATAATATGAAAGAGATGAGCATCTGAATTACTCTTTTAATGTGAAACAATAATCATCTTATTTGGACAAACTCTCACAGTTTCTTAGAAAGACCCTTCAGTGTATCAGAGACAGAAATATACCTCTGTTTCCTTTTTCAACCATAAGTCTATTACGTTGTATTTTCCTCATGGGAAATATATGTGGCTAAAGCAATGCATAGGACATCTGTGTTCCACTGTGTTTTTCTTTATGTTTGTACAAGTGGAAATCAGGTGAATCAGTCCCACACTATCTTTTTCAGATTGGTGTCCAGATGTAGAAGGCAATTGCACAGCTGTTGGAGTGCATCCCCTTTGCAACATTTGTATTGCTAACAATCTGTATGACAAAGCCTGAATGTTAGTAAGAGGGGTATCAATCCTCAATGAACATGAAAAAGATGAACAACTTTACATTAATGTAGCAGGAATCTTCAGGCATTCATGAGTAATCAGCTGTCCCATTGTTAAACCACAATACATAGCCTGTTATGATATGGATTGTATGGTTTCACCACACAGAAATACAGTTTCAAAGTTTTCAAAAGTTTCTCCTATCCTAGTCAAAATAGGATATTATGACTGATTATATGACATCTTTTAGTGAGGGAGTTCTAGTTGTAAATATGTTTACTCAGCATTTCACCTGCTTTTGTTCTTTATTTAAAGGTTCTGTATCTAGATATTCTTCTTGTTTTGTCAGGGCTTTTTTTATATCTAATTTGGTAATAATATTTATCCCTTTCCTATTCCCATCCAGAACAGTTCAGCTGTTCAAAATCTCCTTGCCTTTTTATCTCTAAGGTTACTTCAGCAAATCTAGGAAAGAAAGTTTTGCTTAGAACTTAAAAAATGTACCAGCTGATAATGGACAGAAAGCCTCAGCTTGAGAAACCATCCTTTCAAAAGCAACTTCCCTTTCTGGCCTATATTTACTCGGAATAATTCACATTTTCCCCGCTCTGGTGCCTTTGTCTTCTCTTGTGTTTGCTAATTGCTAGCCAATGGCTATGCATTCACTTTTCAGGAGGGCTTTTAATCTGACATGACTAATGCATATTAAGAAAAAAACAAGTGAAAAGCGGAAACACAACACCATAAGGCAAGCTATGTGAAGTCAAGCATGGCCAGAGTTGCTAACCCTGACAAGTTAATCTTTTGATACAACTCCGTTTCTTTGCTGGAACACGTGAGTGGGAGACTGTCATTCTGTTATAAAGGTGCTAGAGCTGAGAAAAGTAAGAATTTTTTCTCCATTAGGTACTACAAAATTGGAAGAGAATGATATTGCATGTTGTCCCAGAATGTCTTCAGAAGTTTCAACACTTCTTTGGAAAGAGAAAATTCTTACCACATTTCATTTTGAAATGAGATTTCATTTCAGATATTTCAAGTCAAACTCCTGACAACAACAGCAGTTGTTAAGTGCTACTCTACTGGACCTAGTAAAGCTGAAAACTCTCCTGGACTGCTGGTTACTAGTGCAAACACAGGATAGGAGCTTCCAGGGGTGCCAACCCATTAAATCTTAGGTCACATCCCTGAGGTATATGTCAAGCACACAGCTAAGCAAACTGGCAAACCTCTGATAGAAATTTTTCTGTCAGTCGATCTTGGCAGCTCTCCATACAGGAAGTGTTCCCAGTCTGTCCCCAGATTCCCAGGTTAGTATTTTCCTGTGAACTGATTTCATGCTATTTAGTTCACATTTTTTAACAGAAAAAGAAGATCCATTTAGACATTCCTTAGCAGTTCTAATAAAATTTGTTACATGATATCAGGCATTATTCCCATTATTATCTCAGATTACCCTGGTTTTATTTTGGGTGAATTCACTTTCATTGTAGACAACCTATTAGATCCTGTTACCTGTCACATCCTTTAGTTCACAATTCTTACTGAGCTTGAGTTCTGAGTCACATCCTTCATATTGCAGCTGGTTGCTTGATCTTTCCCAGAAAATGCTCTTTCTCCTCACTAATATTCTAAACTAATTCTGCTGCTTCTTGGAAGCACTAACCTCCCTTCCTGTTGTGAAGAAGTTTTTATATTTTCTAAGAAAGGAAGATTCACACACAGTGAATTTGGTTTGTTAGAGCTGCTAGTTTTACACACACATTGTTCAAGCAGTGCTAAAAAATATGAAGAGATGCCTAATTAATTAAGATGTAGCTGAAGCTGACTACTGTGCACTGTGCTGTGTAGGACCATGCTCTGAACGGACTAGCATTAATAAAAGGCTGAGGCCCCCTTGGGATTCTGATAAACTATTTCTGGTTATCCACAGGTTGTCAGTGACTGACAATGGTGTGTGCTGTTTTTCCACACTGATGCAAGTTTTCTAGAAATCTTCACCTTATATCAGCAATCTCACCTCATTTGATTTAAATTTTCCAACACACCTCAACACATGTGAAATAGCAAACATGAACTGCTGTCAGGCTTTCAGTTTTTTTGTATGACACATATTTTGGCTGTAAATTTGACCTTATTCTTATTCAAACTCCTTCCTGCTCTGAAATATATTGAAGGCCTTATGTGCATAGCTATCATTTGTCAGAGATGACCTCTGAAAGGCAGCGAGTTTTGCTCAAACATATGCTTCATCAGAGGGTGCACCACGTGTATCTCTGTTTTCTGACAATATTGACTTGAGATATTTTCTAGACTATGTGTTATTCTAGAGATTGTATTTTGAAGGAATGTGTCAGCCTTCACTCTCTGTGAAGGAAGCTGGCTGGCCATATGTATTCACAACATGTATACAGAGCTCAAACACCTGCAACTCAGATACTTAAGGTTTTTCGATAATCACTTAGTGAATCTGATTCCATAGGGTAAAGCCGAGCTACACTGAGTCCAACTTCCATATGCTGTCTGACAATACCGCTTCAAGAGAGACTCTTCCCACATGTCTTAGATCAACAGAGAGAAGCCGCTCCACAGGAATCTATAAGATCAAAAGAATAATTTGGTGTCACCTTGAGAGCTGTCAAGCACAAAGGATGACCAAAATAGATACAGCTCTCTTCCAGTACATTATGGTCACCATATGTGACTTAGGAAATATATCATAATATCTCATGACAATGTCTACCGAAGCACAAGCAACAGGAACCTTTCCCACCAATATATTATTACAACTCATTAACTGATTTCTCAGCTGCAACTACAACCTTTGCATGTTCTCCCTCCATGAATAATCAAACTCTTCCCTATAAAAATACAGATATTAATTAAAAGTGAATCTATAGTTCATTTGTTGGTGGTGCTGGTTTTAATGCTGTTATCCAATAATAGGATTTCAAATACAGGATAGGGCTGATGAGTTAACTACATGTGGCAAGGTCTATTGCTGGGTCACAATCAGGGTGAAAGGTTTTGGGGCTACAGGCTGGAGAGACAAAGGTCAACCAGCAAAGGGCATGGTCACCCGCAGGTCATTAGCCTCCCAGGAAGCAGCCTGCAGCAGCAGCAAAGGAGAAAAAGGGGAAGGGAGCTCCTAGTGAAATTCAAAGGGTAAGGTTTGATCTCAGACTGTAATGAAGGGTTTCTACAGAATTCTTTTTTATTGTTTCTTTCTATTCCTAAATAAAAAATGTATTTAAACAGTATTCCTGTCTTTCTGTGGCTTTCTAAGAACTTAGTAGCAAAAACCACAGAGAGCTATTTTTCCATACGGATAGGAAAATACATGGGATGTTACAGGTTTCAGATCATTACTCTGAAATTTTAGTCTTCCCAAACTGGATATTTACAGATATGATTAAAAAGACTGGGGAGGCATTGTATAGCAATCATATCTTCAAGACTAGTTTGTTACAGAGGAGATTCTGCAGCTCTTTAAAGAAGTAGACTTTATTTTCACCAAAAAGACCAAACGTGTCGGTGGACTGCAACTAGATTGTCTTGTAGGCTGAGTTCTGGGGGTGATTTCTTCAGAGAGAATGGATCCAGACATTTCCTAAGAAGAGCAGATGAAGGAACTTGCAGAGATTGTAATTCCCTGAGACAATCTGATTGATTAGCAGCAACTCGCTTTTAGTTAGCATGGAGCACAGAGCTGTAGCAAGTCACATCATGCTATCATTGCAAACAGGAGTCTGATAAACTCTATAGCATGATGGTTGAAATACATCCAGCATCTTGGCAGCCTGCTTGAGCTCTGTACACGGCTGGAGGATAGGTATATCAGGCTTGTTGTTTAACCATGCCATGCCACCAAGTAAATTACAAGGGAATACTTCAATAAATGCCAGAGTTTGGCACATACCAGAAGCACAGCATGAACTGTAAGAACTGGAAGAGAAAAGAAAGGGAGCTGTCTTCAGAAAAGTGTGTGTCTTGTCTTGACATGGGATTAAAATGGGTCGACAGAGGCATGTATTAAAAATTGTCCCCAACTATGTTGGTACAGACACAGTTGTAGAAAATACCTGCAACTATACCTGTAAAACAGATTATAATTTTGTCGAGAATATGATTTTATTGCAATTCTGCCTGGAATTAGTATGCAAGATTATGAAAGACAAAACACTTCACATACGTAGTCTGCACCCAGTTCACAAACACAGGTCCTCATTACTCACTCCTTTTGAAACTCAGGCTGTTTTTCTGGCTTTAAATTACCTGTTGCTAAGCAAAGACTTTACCAAAAACTTCAGTGGCCATCTCAAGTCATGTGCACATGCTTCTGTAGACACATGAAACAAGATCAGAGCCTATTTACAAACCAAACTGGTGGACATATATATGAAAAATAAAAAGTAAGAACCAAAAGTTTTTGTTATCTTGCTGGGAGACAAGGAAAGGCTGTGAATTATCTGGGACCTGATTTAGACCCCTCAACCTATAGCAGAGAAACTATAGTTTTCTGTCTGCAAACTGTGCTCCTGGACAGAAAAGCAGTAGAGAAAGATTCACACACTTTATGTGAAACCAAAAATGACAGACAAATTTTAGTCAGGCAAGAAAACCTGATCTCCATGCTTGACTTCAAAGGCATTAAGGGCTTCTTATTTAAAGATCAGACTGTTCAGGAAACTAATTGCCCACCCTTATAGGACAAACTGAGAAACATATATTCAATCCTACAGGAATTTTGCAAGGAACAAGAACAGCTGAAGAAAAGGATAAAAGAATAACTCTGGTTGGTATGGAACAAGAGCAAAGGTAAACAGGGGAAGAAGGAAGCAGCATGAAATAAAGAAAGCAGGATGGGGACGTGTGGTGATCCACAGTGTTTGGAGGGAAAAAATCACCTTGCCCTGTGGCACAGGAAAAAAGGAGCAGCATCTGCAGTGTCTGTCAGCCATAACTGCCATATTTATGATTATAACACCTGATCAGCAAACCATTTGATTGCAGCTGGATTGGGAAACCAGCTGCCGTTGCTGCTGAGATAAGCAGCAGTATTCATGTGGTGGCATGTGGCTGAGTACTGGTGAGGTGTGTTCTGAGGCCAGTGGGCAACTGCTAGCTGTTGATAGGAAACCCACAAAATGAGAAGTGTTGCTGCAGATATCATCATAGCTGGCACACAGGGAGTTTCCTTCTGTGCTGAACAGCAGTGCAGTGTGAACCACGATCATAGCAGAACACCAAAACCTCTTGGGGAGTATTGCTTTAAGTTCTGAGTAGTATGCTGCCAAATAGAAAACAAAATTTTAGAAGGAATGATTCAATCCAGAATTGCCTTAGCTTTGGTGGATACACCTGAGGCTATTTCCAGCTGTAGTTCTGGCTCTTTAGAGGTTTTCATCTTACACATCCAAGCCCCTGTTGAAGGCACTTCTTGTAATTTGTAGTCTTGAATTACATGAAGACTGATTCCTGCATTTCTAAGTCCCATTTCAAACTGTCTGCTTAACTACACTGCATGCAAATAGCATTATCACCTCAACAGCAGTAGGGAAAATTCCAGATCAGGTAAGATACTGACCTTAACACATCACTGAACTGAGCATGGAAGACAGTTGCTAGTTCAGGCCAGAAGCATTGACAGTGCAATGGCAAATGGTTTTTACAGTCTGTTTTGCAAGTGTCACTGGGTACACTGCCAGCTTGAAAAGCCTTACCTTCCAGCAGGTATCTGCTCAGCTACATGGATCTGTCACTTGAAGGACTGAAGTAACTGACAGCCAGTACTGCATTAACATTTGCCCACATACAGGATGTCAAAAGGTAATGATGCACATGCTACCAGTGCTTATCGCAAGTGTCTGCTGATGGTGGAGAAATAGTAATATGTCTTTCCCATCCATGTTTTTTGCGGACGTGGGCAGAAGGAGAAGGGAGCAGGACAGAGTAGCTTACGATTTAGATGAAAGTTCATGATCAGGGCAAGTTTTTTACTTCCTGAATTGCATCCTGAGCTGGTTGCTGGAACCAACAATATAGAAGATATTGGAGAACTTGGGTAATTCTTCAAATCAAGAAACTTTATTGTACTTGCAATTTTTCTGCACAACTCCTCCATTTTGTCAGCTAAGTCCCTTACTGTGGACTGCATAAAAAAGGAAAGCATTAGAAAAAATATGACTCTTCAGGCATTAACAGGAGGTGACTGGGGGAAGAGAAATTTTTAGGATTGTTAATAATTTATATGCGACATGAAGTGAGGAAGAACACTTTGTATTCCATCCATTTCTGCCTGAACAAGTCTCAAGTTGTCATCCTGCTCACTGCTAAAATGAATGCTAAGCATTACTAACGACCAATGAACTTCATTCCATTGCTCAGAGCATTTTTGGAATCCAGTTTTTGGATACATCGCGAAGTGAAGCTGTATTTCTTTCCCAGAAAAAACTCCAAAAGTTTTCACCAAAACAAGACTCAAAATCCTGTTTAGCTACTGTTACTACAATGAAAACAAAGCTAAGGAATTTAGGTAGCTGATGAATTGCTATGAATTGAAACAGCTATGACTGGCTGATGTGATGCATCATTCATGCTGTTTCTACAATTCTGCATTAAAAATGAAAAGGAATGGTAAAAAGCTGACAGTACTGAGTTACTAAAGGTTTATTAACCTTTTCAGCAGAAATAAAAATGAGTGAAATATGTGGAAGAAGCAATAGAAAGATCAGTGTTGGTGTAGAAGTATGAGAAACAAATTGTATTTTGATGCTGGACTTATTTTATGGGTGAAGATCAATTTAAAATGTCATAGCATGAAAAAAATAAACCCAAAGAATTTGGAAGTTTCAGGTATAATTTCTTATGGCTACCTTTAAAAATTTCTTGTAGTTGGGTAAATAATATTTGTCAAAATATCTCTTTAATAAGAGATAGTGAGTAAAGCAGGTGAAAAAAACATGAATAGAAAATTTTGAACTAGGTCCTCTCTTGGCAAATGTATCTCTGGGCTTTGAAAACTTAAGAACCTCTTCTTTTTTAGGCAATTAACATCTTTGGCTGATGGTTCTATTAAAAGATGTAAAAGTGTTTCAAAGAATTTTGAATCTGAGTATTAAAAAAACTAAAAATATTTCAGCTCAAGTCACTTACAGTTACTGCTCAAAACACCCAAGAATACACAGAGACTAATATCTGCACTAGGGTAAATGTGGTACTTGCAAAGAAACTAGCTAAGGCCTCTATACCTGGACTTCACATTGCTTAATTAGCATTGCCTCTGTCCAGGGACAGACTAATTGATGTGGATTTGCCTTGTGTCAAAAGTCATGCTGCAAGATGGATTCAATTATGTCCATGCAGTTTAAAAAGGGTGTCTCTTTTGATTTCAATCAGGAGAAAGAAGATGTGCAAGTACTGAAGTCAGTGGTATAAAGGTGGAGCTGTAATAACCTACTTAGCCTAGGCTTGATGCCTTAGCTACATATGCAAAGTTTGCTGCAACTCCCAGTTTGGATAACTTAGGCCCGGGTGCCCAGAGCTGGAAGTACTTCACACTCCCAGCAGTGATGAGAATTTATATAAGTATCTGCAACCCCTGTTTTTTGTCAAAACGCATAGCCAGATTCATCCCCTTAGCAATGCAGGTCCTGTAGATTCAATCCCCAAGTTGTTCATGGTGACCAAATTTTTTCTAGCTGTTCTTTACTTATCTATGGATAGGCAGGAAGATCAAGCTAATTTTGGACATTACGTCAGAACTGACGAAGCCAGGGACTCAAGCCGTTCATTGTTACTCATTCATTTGGGAAAGTTAAATATGATACAAAGTGTGCTAGATGGTGTCTTTTTGTACACTCTCCAACAACAATGGGATATGTGCCAGTGACTTCAGTGGCTGCAGAGTGCACCCTGAATTCTCCAAGTCCAATTTCTTCAGCTGAATTTATGAGCTTTACCTAGAATGTGAAGTCAGGTTCTCACTGACAACTCTTTTTTCCCCAATAATGACGATTACATATTTTCTATACACCATTCAGATTAATTTGCAAAGGGAGGATAAACTTATCACACTTTGCAGATAATAAGAGTCATCTTGCCTTTTACAAACGGCATTCCAGCCACAGGAAGCATCCATAACTACAAAGAGGTGTTTTCTGTAGAACAGCTTAACTGTTCTGGGAACAATTCTTTCTGATAGCTGATGCCATATAGGACAACTACACTGCTACAAAAATCATTGCATTTGGGAGGCCAAGGTACCAACAACACCAACAGGCATAGGACTGCCAAGGGAACATCTTGCTGCCTTCTGTTAGTGATATCAGTAAGAGCTCAGTGATGGAAGACCCTTCAAAAGCCTAGAGAGATTGACTTTCAAAAGTTATTTCAGCTGAAGTAGAAATCAATTTATTAAATGAAGTGAAATAACTTCTTTTGGAGCTTACTATTCACTGATGCAAAGGTTTCCAAGTAGTCTAATCCAGAAAAAAAAAAGATATGGTAAAAAGGAGGTCACATTTGTACCTTCTGGCTTTTAGGGTACGTAAGACAAAAATGATTCCTAGTATAGTGACGTAAGATGTGAAACTTCCTCACTGACTTATGTTGTGTCAAAACATGCTAATTCTACTAAAGCAAGATAGTTTATTTGGACTTCTTAGTGCTTCTGCAGTTTTCTGCTGTAACAATTGGATTTTGTACTAAGCATTTAGTATTTACTATTTTCTGTTTATGAAAAAAAATCCAAATTATAATGAAACATTGTGACAACACTGAAATTAACACAGTGATAGAAGCAACTCTCTGGGGCTTAAGACTTCATTCCACAGGAAATTTAATGTGTTTTATCTTATTTCATTCTACGGTCTGATTCCCACCTGTCTTGATGAGCTGTGCTTCTGGCCTCTGGCCATCATTTTTTCACTGGGGATGTTTCCAAACACACTTAGAATCAGCACTTAAAAAGCCATCTTCTAGTTGGTTGCTTAGGACGTCTTGTTTTGTCATATGTTTCGGAAGTGAATAAAACTCCATAAACTTACAGTTACCCTGTTGCAGAAAGGAACAGGCAAAAGTCCATTTTGGTTTGAAATTGTAAATCTACATTAATTTTATTTCTTAGTGCCAGTAAATCATAGGCATTTTTCAAACAAACTTTTTAAATAAGAGCCACTTATTTTATAAGTACTATTTATAGCATCTATTGAAACTATTGAAGTCTCATTCTTCCATCTGACAAGCTCAACATTCAATGTGTTCTGAAAACTGAACATATTTTGTAGCAGCCTTCTCCTACAGACTGAAAATGGAAACTCCTGATGATGGAATCAAAGCCAAATGAAAAAAAATCTAAACAGAGAAGTATCTACTTAAGAAGTAGTAATAAATCTGAGACAGAAATACAGCCTGCAGTGGACTGAGATGTACAGTGCTCTGCAACAGGAGTTGAGATTTAGAGTCCTTCCATTGTGGCTGAAAAACATCCTTACCTTTGAAGATGGGGTAAGATGTGTTGAACAATTTGGATTAGAGCCAACATCTACTCCTTATAAAGATCCAGCTTTCTATGCATAAATCTTGAGTGAACATTCATGGGGTTTACATTCTTCTCTATGCCCTGAAACCTGCCTGGCATGCAACCTACACAGTGGGACACATGTACAGTTCACCAATCTCCCAGGTCCAGAGGCTTCATTCTGCCTTACCTATTGCTCTGCAACAGGATCACAGAGATCTGATACAATAGAAACTATAATCATATTTAGAAAGTTAAATCAAGCTGAGTATACTTATCATTTGGCATTTCTGAATTAGGACAGGCAAAATGCAACCAAACAAAAAACCCAGCCTTGGCACAAATCTGGTACCAAAAAAAGGTCTTCTATGAGAGGAAGAGAGGCTGTCTCTTCGTCCAACATTAGTAGATTTAAAACATCCGTTTATCACTCAGTGATTATTGTATCTGCAATTTGACCTCTTTTTTTTTTCTCATTTCCAAAGCCATAAACTAGCTTACAAGACTGAAGTAGTTGTGGAATAGCAATTAGAAGATGAGGTATATAGCACTCCCTAAATGACAGTTCTTCTTCCTTGGTTGAAAGATCTGCATAGATTTAATTGTACATGCTTGACTGGCATTGGAGAAGTGAATTTCTTTTAGTTCTCTTTTACTGAAATACTCTCAAAACTGGACATAGGGCAGGGAAAGTTACATGTGACTCCTTACCTGAAAGTTTGTAAAATTCTTTGGAGAAGTTGAAGTATACTGTAGGAATTTTCTTGCTTATGTGTCTCTAGGAGCATCTGCCAATGGGATTCCAAATGGTTTGCTAAAATGCAGAGCAATGCATGCTGTGCGCAGAGAAAATGTTTTACAGGTGTATACCAGTGGGTGGATGAACGGTTTAAAGTCAACAAGAGATGATAAGAAAGGGTATATATCTGTGCATGCCTACAGTTAATGTTCACAAATACCCTTCTAAGTGTTTCAGATGAGAGTATTTTAATTTATTTATAAACCTCATGTACTCTGGAATTTTATTAGTCTGCATTCCACTCCCAGGAACAAGTTCCAAAGAGCTCCAGGAGTACATCAAAACATGAAGGGGACTGCTGTTTTGGACTGACTATAGAGGCTATGAAGTCATGCCACTGAATGTGTGGTGTTACCCTCTGAAAAAGGATACGGTGTCAAGTACAGGAGAGAACTGTTCACTTTGCAGTTAGAGGCACAATGCACAAAAATGTTTACAAGAGAAAGGACCAAGCAAACTAGGGTCTGAATAAGAGAGACACAAGTCACAAAAGTCAGGTAGTAAAAGTGAGTGCTAAAAAAATTAAGAAGTGGCATTTGTGGCCGCTTGTAGTATGGAGTGAGCCCAATCCCTGTTTAGAACGTAAACATTCTGGCTGTTGCCTCTCTCACTCACCTGCATGCAGAAATCAACCTAACGGTTCAAGGACAAACCCTGTCATTTTTCTTGTACCTTCTAGACCTATTGGAAATTTAGAAGTAAGAAAAGTAATTATCAACAATGTCCCTTCTGCCACATTTCCATGTCTGAGTTTTTCTTGGAGACAACTGTAAAATTTCCATACCTGCATTTATTTCTCAGTATACAGTCAAAGGAGTACAATGGTAAAATTCCTTATCCAATGAAGAAAAAATAACTGCTACTCCTTTTGCTTAGCTCAAATTCTCAGGCCACAGCATTATATTCTTTATCATATTTGAAGAGCAGTGATGTTTAAAATAATAATCTATAGACCCATACCTACCATTCTTCTGGAGCTATTTATCTCAAAATATCATTCTTCCTTATCTAACTACAAATGTTTCGTTCTGAAACTGTCCTTAAGCCGTTAATAACCACCCGTGAGTCAAAGAACTTGAGTTCGAGAAATCTGGATGGTTAACTGTTGATCTAGGATACCTGCCATTTCAAGAACTCTCTGTTTCTAACTTTCTGTTAGAAACCTGGCAGGCAGTATGTGGAAAGACTATTGAAATGCGATGGAGACTTCAGAGTCCCTATAACCACTATATGGAGCAACATCACTGGAAAGAAGACGAGTACATTTTGCTTTTTAAGATCATGTCTGCCTGCAGAATGCTGTCTGGTTTTTGTTTATCACATGTATTAAGCATCCAGAAAATTTGGCAGGATTTATGATAAGTTCTCCTGGCATTTGGTGACCTCAAAGTGAATTCATGTTAGTTTGTTGTCCATTCTGAATAGCTGTCAGTTCTTGGACACAGTTCCATTTCTTGTAGATACTTGACGGGAGGATGCCTATAATTCATAAGTACATAAGTACACTAAATGAAGTGAAATGAGTCTCCTGTCTTAAAAATTATATGCCCAGCACGGAATTCAGATCTGCTGCACAGTTCCATATTATTAGTAAAAACTGGTCTTGAATTTACTTAGCTGCAAACATATCAAATATCAATCCATCAGACACCTATTACTGGCAAGGGAGTACAAATCCTGAGCGAGGATTTGCACTGAGGAAAGAAGAAAGTGCATCCCCACATCAAGGAATTAACTTGTTGGCAATAGAGTGACATTGATCCAAGAAGAGACCAGGACTTTTTTCTTTCCACCTGCATTTTACTTTCTGACTAATGAATTTCTGACAGAAAATTAGATAGCACTTTAATTTTAATTAATTGTATTTTTGCTTTTTCATCAAATAAAACTGTATGATCACATGGAAGATGCCTCCAATCATATAATCAATGAAAAGGAGATAGGAAAGGGATCTCAAGAGATTGCATAGTCCAATATTTTGCTTCAAAATAGAAGAAACATGCTTTCATTGTTCGTGACAGATGTCTGTCTTTCATGTTCAATAAAATGCATGGTGGGATTTGAGGGAGAAAGAAATGCTCTTCTCAGATGCTAAGAACTGAATTACATTATGGACTCCACTACAAATTCCTGTCTTTGGAGATAACTATGTAGTAAAACATGAATCTCATGTCTTCACACTAATTGTCCTGCCATGCTTCTTTGGTCCAGTCCTTTCCCATTCAAAATTATTCATTACTGAAGATGTGACCCAGTGTCTCCATTTCTTTGCGCTTTGCTTAGCAAAGTTTATGTCATATTCACCTTACAGATGGCTACAGAAATTGACAGACAGAAAAGCCAGTTTGAGTTCCAAGGGGAAGAAGTCACCAGGTTCTTTTTTATTAATCTATTTGTGGAGAGAAGAGGAAGGAAATACTAATATTATGTAGCTATTGCTATATCCAGTGTGACATCTTGCTTTGTTGTTGGTGTGTTACCACCTCTAGGAAAAATCTTCACTCACTGTCCACTGTTTCGGGTCTTCTGGTCCTTTTCCCTGGACTCAAAAGTTATGGATTTCCTCCAGTGTCTTCTGCACCTTACATTGCTTAATTGCTATAAGTTCATCATTATGAAAAAAAAAAAAAGCACCATGACTTCTGAAAGCCTTTTTTGAAGCCTTCTTAAATTAGCTACGCACATGTGAAGATCTATAACCAGTTAAAAATTGTGTTGTCTTCAGTCAGAAAGCTAACACTCATCTGAGCTGTGCTCCCTATAGAATCCAAACAGAAGTTGCACTCAGTTCTCCTTCTTCATGAGTGATAATGTAAGTCCTTGATTTTTTATACATCTGTAAGCCCACAAATATGTTTATGGCTCGCTATCCAAAATGCAGTACTGTGACAGTCAAGTAGCTCACTACATATGAAAAGGTTTACCTCTAATAATAAAACTAAGCATGTCTTGATAAGTCCCCCTTGTCATACAACGAGACCAACAGAGAACTTGCAAAGCTGTTTGTTTTTTGGAAATACAATACTTTCCATGAAATTTATTTCACCTGTGTTAACATTATTGATGTCAAATACCTGAAAAATGAGCTAATAAGGCAGAGTTAACTGAGTTCCTTAAAAAATACCAAGAATACTGAAGCAAAGCTAACAATAAATATCTACAAAAACTGAAAGTTATATTTTCTGCCTCCCTTTCCTTCAGAAAGAAGGCATGGAAAGAATTGTGTTTAAACAAGGAAATGCTTTGTGATGTTTTCCTTTGAAATATAAATACTAATTAAATCCTTCAGACAAAAGGTAATTTATTGCATGTTGCACATTTAAAGTGATACTATTTGAAGAAGCGCTCCTACTCCCAGTAAGAGTGAAACCTCACTACTTCTCTAGCATTCAGTGAAGCAGTGATAAAACTCTCAACGTGATATATGATGCATGTCCAGCTATGACATTTGTGTTAGCACATCTATACATAGCATACTATAAGCAGTTTAACACTATTCCAAATTATTGTGGGTCTCAATGAGGCTGTTTATTTTCAGTCTATGACTAAATAATTGGTATAGATGCCAATGGAATCAGCTTAGATTTGATGAGAGCCTGACCCAAAATTTCTTAGTCTTAGCTCTTCTGGTAAAAATCTATTCTCACAAATAAACAGACTGAAAAAAAAAAACCCTTTCACACAGCTAAATTTAATCAGTAGCATAAAAAAATGTGCCTTAGCTCCTCAGCCAAAGATGAATCATTAATGACATGACAAATTAAAGATGGGGATATCACAAAATATTTTTAAATAATCCAGTCTCTGAATATTGATCCAGCATACTTTATTTCTGCCAATTTTGGTGCAGAGGTAAGTGTGTAACTATTGACAGCCCAAGCCAATACTAATTTTTAAAACTCCCTTCCTTTCTGCAGTGCACAGCCTCACAAAATGGTATCAGACCTTTGGAAAATAGGGTAAATAAGAGCATACTCAGAGTGTGAAAAAATTCTCTTCATAAAATTGTGTAGGAGTAACTGCTTACCTCAGCAACTGTATGTTGCTGGAACTAGACAAACCAAGGGACCACCTTTCTAAAGGGATTTTTAGTTTGCCTTTCTTTGAATAAATGTGATTCACACTGTAACTCTCCATCTGCAGCATAATGCCCAATGATCTGTGCTTGATGTGCAAATGCTAGGTCTATCTTTTGCATGCACAAGTGATATGCAGGGACCCATTTGCACTTACATATGTAGAAGATGACATTTGAAAAACTGGCTTCTAGAATCATTCCTTCTGTGAATGTTATGCAGCCATCTGTACAAAAGTAACAACCAAATACTTTGCCATCAGCAGAGTATTGGCCTTTCAGATATGACTGGTTGAGAGGGGGTGTTTTTGTGCAAATTTCATTTCAACAGAAAGTTGTTTTTTCAACTAATACAATTTTTAAACACAATGTGAGTATGCTGTTGGTTTTCAGCTGAATCCTTTCTACTCTCACCATTGCCAAATTTGATTGATCTGATATATGCTCATTTTCATGTCCTGTGATTTCAGTTTTCTCCATAGTACTATCAGGGATTCTTGTAATATATCCTAGCAGTTCACTAAGAGAAGTGAGAACACTTGAGGGTCTGTACCCTTATGACAGGACCTACTACCCCCATGGCATTTTGACAAAAAAAACCCCACCAAGTTTCTTTTTCTTACTCCACTTCAGAAAACATTGAAACATTAAACAAGGAAATTTTTTTCTCTCTAGTCTATCCAGTGAATCTGAAAATCCAAACTTGCTACATAACGGTACATCATTCTTCCAGGTGGGAACTGTCCCAGGACAAAAGTCCTATTCAGAGAAAGTTGTTGTGACAAATTGTCAAAAAGATTTCTTTGTGTTAAGATCAATGATAAGTCAGCTGCTCAAACCAGGTGCAAACTGGTCAGCACTGTTTTCAATGAAGAGCATTGCCACTCGATCAATGGAGTGGATGGACAAAATACACAATGAGGGGTGCATGAAGGCAAGACCTCAGATGATGAGAAGCACATATGGAATCCATGGGTCATGCACTATACAAAATGCTCAGTATGTTAAATCCATCAGGAGCTACACTGTTGAGTCTATACAGTATGCTTAGCTACAGACATTAAAATACACATGCTGCATGTTAGATTACATCTGACTCAAATAACCTAAACACAGGTGATAGCCAATGGGAGAACCCTTCAAAGAGTCATGAAAACAAGCATGTGGCAATTTTCCAAAATCTCCTGAAATAGCATACATGCCAGGACATGTGTTCTGCCTTCACACATTGCACCAAAGAAGTTAATTAAAAAAGTGCAAGTGACTTGTATTTGTCATATTACTCTGTGTAAGTATTCATTCCATGTTATTCTTCCTCACTCTTTTATATGAGACCAAGATCATGAGTGCACATGTGCATACAGATCAGAGACACGGATAGGAATAATTCTAACAAAGTCTTTCAATCTTCTGCTGCAAAAAAGAAAAGGCTTTTATTTTTTCCCTATATGTTTAGAAACAATTTTGCTCTCAGTTGTAAATACTGCTATCTATTGAACCAACCAGAATTTTACCCATGAATCAGAAAAAAAACCCTCAACACAACACCAACCTATTCAAGCTAAAGAAATGTTCCTGCAAACCGATGGCTTTCAAAGAGAAATGTTCTATTAGAGCTTACTTTCAAAACCTCTGTGGAGAGCCAAGGTGCCCAACAATGTCTCTGCTCCCTCTAAGAGCAGGTATTTGAAATTTGCCAGTTTTTCTCCCTTCTTTCCTTCACACTTTGCCTGGTCCTTTACAAAGAACAATGAAGCAATCTTGTCCCGTTTTGATAATGCTTTATTCACCCATCCTACTTTCATAGCATTTGGTACATTCTTTCTGATCTGGTGAATTATTGCATTTCATGCAAGACAATAACAAATCAGGATCAAGAAGCCAGTGGACCTGGGATTTTCTTCCGTATATACTTGAAAAATCTATTTTGGTATATTTGGTCCTCAACTAGCAGTACTAGAAACTATTTAGAAGTACTTTCATTTTGCTACCAGAAACCTTTCTAAGTCAGACTTTAGTGATAACAGACACCAGATAGGTGACAGCTTCTATGAAGTACATTTTTAAAATCATTGCCTACTCTTTGGGTTGGCATCCATTTCCATAGAAACAGAGGTGGAAATGGACCATTAGCATCAATGAGTCAAATTGAACTACCAGTGGTCAGATTCTATCACTGAAAAAAAAAAGTTGAATTGGTGAAAATGAGTTTTAAAATTCCCCTTTAAAAAGTCTTTTAATGTATTCTTCTGCTCTTGTCACACTGGGTCTTTGTGGAATGCAGTCACAAATCATTCAGGGCCAACAGGGCAGCAGAGGAGGAGGAGAACTCCAGATCACAGGCAACAGCTGGAAGTAAAAAGCAAAACAAAACACAGATGAAACTTCGGAGTTCTAAAGCCCCCAAAATTAAAATGCTAATTTAAAATTGCATTTTTTTTAAACAGTGACTTTTTAATACTTCTTTTAAAAAAACAAGTTCTCAAGTCCTTTTAACAACTGCAAAGAGACTCTTCAGGAATTCGTTTTTCTTGGAGAGAAGCAGCTATGTAGGTCACGGGGATATTTAGTTACTAATCATATACTCTGTGATATCTTGTTTTACCAGTGCAGACTACCCCCAAAGACATGAAATAAGGAAGTCCAAAGTATCTTTTGCTATGTAATTGCAGAATGCTGAGCTGTAAGAACACTAGACTTAAGGTCTCTTGGGATTACTGTTTAACAGCATGGTACAGATACTGAACCTCGCATTTCTTTTATTGTGGTGAAGCTCCTTTTCCATTAAAGACATTGGTCCAGCTTTCTAAGCATGAGAAGCTTCCTTTGTGTGGAATCAGGGCAATCAAAACCAGTTTTTCAGTGGCTGCTTTCAAGCCTAAGTGTGCATGTGCTGTGCTTTATTTGCACATTACATGCACCACAATATTCGAATGCAGTTCTTTGCTCTTCTGTCTTTACGTGCAGTTGAAAATCTATCTACCTGCTTTTTCTAGAGTTCATACCTACTGCACAAGGCTTTAAACATCATCTAGGAGACTGTGCTGCAAAATCGTCCTATTTGAAGATAGAGCAGCAGCAATTCTTCACAGCAGTTTGGATGCCTAGGGATCAGTAGCTTCTCCTCTTTGGATGAGTTTCACTCCCCTCACAGATGGTTAAAGGATGAAAATTACATGCTTAGTATTTTTTTTTCAGGAATTCTGCCTGATTTCTACAGTGCATTGATATAAAGGTCAAATTCCATTAGCTTCTGCCAGAGAATTCTCTGAATTTTGTTCTTTTCTTTCCAGAACACCCAATTAAGCAGTACACTTGCCTTAAAAACGTTTCATCTTTTGGGTGTTTTGTTAATTTATTTTCTTCCAAAAGAAATGTTACCTTTGTAAGCCTTTTGTTGATTTCTTTATTTAGCTCCATTATTTCAGCATTTAGTCTTCAGCAGTGGGTTGAGTCCTTTCTTTCATTCTCCAAAGCTCTCAGGAGCGAAAAAGAACATCATGTTCCTGTGGACTGCCCAGGACACATGTTGCACAGCTGTGCCAAATTTGCAGCTGACCAATTGGCCTATGCTGCAAGAAGAGTCATTTTCAAAATTTACAATCGTTTATTTTAATGCGTGCCAGATAGGCCGATTCACTGTGAGAATTCTTTGATTTTTTTACGCTTAGAGACTCATCCAGTTCCCAGTGAAGTCAATGGGTGTCCTTCCAGTCCTTATAGCAGGACTTGGATGAATGTCTAAGCAGGCAGAACTGTTTCCTGTCACCTATTTTGCTCACTGAGACATACAAAAGGTCACCAACCCCTATTCTTTACCATCTTATAACGGCTTTTGTCCTGGAATTTGAAGAAATTGCATGATCTTTAAAGATAGCTAGCAAATTAAAGGGGCAACTGATTTAAACAAACAAATTCCCCAAGGATAAGCCTGTCTTGGGAAGAATAAAAGAGGCATTATCTTATTTGGGTTATTTTCCAAAAATAACATACCTTTTGGAGTCCTAAGCCCTGCTCAGCTGAATATGGTGGCTTGTCTATATAAAGGAAGTGCACAAACAAGGGAATGTTAGGTATCTAATCTAAAATACAGTAATGTGATTCCACTAGCAGAGTTTTTAAAAGAGTGGAAGCAGGAATAACTCAACCATAAAATGTTTTGATTAGCATTTTATGTCGGAAACTCTTTCAGACTGAATATTTCAGTTTACAGTGCATATAAACAGACTTATGAAAACTAGCATTTACAGAGATGAAATCATAATCTGGAAGACTCCAAACCCAGATGACATTTGAGTCTGAAGCCAATAATAGCATCTCCTCTGCAGTGTAAAATCAAGAGGGCAGCAGCAATGTTCATATACATTGTTAGTTAGTTGCATGTTAGTTTACAAGCATAAAAAGCGTGTATACTCTACATGCTCTGATGCATTTTCTGGTGCATGAAAAAAGAAAGAACAATTGGACTGTTCAGGGCTTTTTTGCACTGATCTAGAAAGTCGTTGGAATAAGACTCCTGAAAACAAAAAGAGAGGAAGTTGCCTATTGTAAGCACAAAGGTATGTGATTTGTCAGAAATGCATCTAAATTAATGTGACATATCAAGACAAGTGTTTAGTGGGGATGTCTACAGTAAGGTAAATGCTACCCTTCATATAAGAGTGGGAGAACCACATACAATGTTATTGCTCAAGGCACTTGAGAATAGCTATATGCAACAATTTTGGTATGAAGAGCATCAACTACAAATATAATGCGGCATTTCCATCCCCACTTTCACTACAATCTAACATAATTGAAAGTGCATTGTTTGAAAAAGGTACAAAACATTTTTCTATATTTCTGTAAAAGAAGTAAAATTCTATGAAATCAGTAAAGGGAAACACTAAATTTAAAGCTGAACAATTATAGAAGTAGCCAGGTTAGACTGCAAGAAAAAAGGAAGAACAGACTTTCCTCCAAAAAAACAAGGAAGGAAAGAATAAAAATCTATGTCACTGCAAATGTTAAAATTTGATACTTTTCTTACTAAAATGGTTTTAATTTCCAGTTGTATTGTTTTCCGAAGAGAAAACAAAGTCAGTCATAGAGAGCTGACAGGATCATGTGTGACAGATTGAACCTCACTGCATGTCAGGTGCCACTCGATCACTCCTCTTCCCAACTGGACAGGGGAAAGAAAATACAACAAAAGGCTCATGAGATAAGAACAGGGAGAGATCACAAACACATTACTGTCATAGGCAAAACAGGCTCAACTTCGGGAAATCAACTGAATTTATTACCAATCAAACTCACAGCAGCATAATGATAATAAATATTAAAAACACCTTTCCCTGGCACCTTCCTCCTCCCTGGGATCTACTTCCTCCCTTCCGGTGGTGCAGGGAGACAGAGAATGGGGGTTATGATCAGTTCATCACAGGTTGTTTCTGATGCTTCTCAGGGAGAGGAGTCCTTCCCCTGCTCCTGCGTAGGGTCCCTCCACCGGAGACAGTTCTCCATAAACTTCTCCAGTGTGAGTCGTTCCCATGGGCTGCAGGTCTTCATGAGGGTGCAGTACTTCAAGAACTGCCTGCTCCAGTGTTCGTGCCCCACAGGGCCACAGCCCCTAGCAGCAAACCTGCTCCTGCATGGGCTCTTCTATCCACAGGTCCTGCCAGGACCCTGCTCCAGCACAGGCTTCCCACAGGGTCACAGCCTCCTCTCAGTCATCCACCTGCTCCAGCCTGGGTCTTCTCAAGGGCTGCAGGTGGTTCTCTGCATCCCCAGGGACCTCCATGGGCTGCAGGGGCACAGCTGCCTCACCATGGTCTACACCACGGGCTGCAGGGGAACCTCAGCTCCAGTGCCTGGAGAACCTCCTGTTCCTCTCTCATATTGTCACTCTGCTCTCCCTCAAGCCCAATTACTTCTGCACGATAACTTCTTTTTTGCTTCTGAAGTATGATATCACAGAGGCATTACAACCTCCTCTGATTGGCTTGGCCTTGGCCATTGTTGGGTCCATCATACTCCTCTCTATTCCTGGTCTTGCCGCACCTTGAACAAAAGAAGATAACTGTAATGAGAAGGACCAAGAAATTACTTTTCATGAGTCACTATATCTGGGGATCTACAGATCTGGATTTTGTCACTATATGTGGTATGCAAATATAGGAAAAGAATGGAAATCTGCCTCAGCTACTGGAGTTATTGCAGTGGCTAGCTAAGATAGCACTCATCATTTATTCATGCTACAATATCATTAACAAGGTTTGAGTGGACAGAAACTTCGTAATCCTAGGCGCTATGTAAGCACAAAGAAAGGCATCCTCTTCTTGGAGCAGGAATTGTAAGGTAAAATGAGTGTCTTGAGGATGTGGTAACCAGCGAGGTGAAAGAGAAGAGCAGGGAGACAGCAACTAGTGCACACACCACAGAAAGATGCTGAGAAACAGGTCTTAAGTCACTGTTTCTGCCTAAGACAATCATGTCCACTTTTCTGTCCATGGGTTCAGCAGCACATTTAGTCATTTCAGTCCTTATCTGAACGAAAGAGTGGCTTGTACAGGAGAAGATCATGAAAATGGCAAGAGCGTGAAAATCATGTAGGTAGTATGGGTAGTATGAGCATGCATGTAAAAGGGGCAAGTCATATCATCTTTCTTGGGGTTTATTATCCCTGCATTTCTTTACTGACCACTATATCATCAACAGTAGCACCAAAAGACTTTGAGGGGCAGTGCTTTAAATTAATTATCCTCTGTACGCTGTGATGCACTGAGTGAGATAGGTACTAGATCCAGTATCAATAACTTTTAATTATTTCTTGGAAGTACACATGTGGAAGAGTGTTTCTGGACTACACACCTGACAAACAGAGCTGAAACTGCTGGAGCTGACCAGGGCTTCATTCTTTATTGTGCCTACCAGCTACACTGATGAAAACGGAGGCTGCATAAAAATATACTTAGGGCATTGCACCAGGCAGTGCTGGAGGTGAGGGTAGAGCACTGATTTACCCCTGCAATCACCAGGTCTTATTTTCAATCACACTGGTGAACTTTAAATAGAAGCATGAACCTAACAGTAGGACACAGGGAAATGGTCCCAGAATACAAAAAGACAACCAACTCCTCTGAAAACCCAATTAAAGTAGCAACGATGATCATATTGGTCATTAAATCACCTTTTTGAGAATGTTTATTAAAATGAGCCAAATTGCTCTTTCAGCTTGTTTGCAACAATGGGCTTTTGTGTCCTGTAAGAGAAGCAATTAATGTTCAATTAATAAATGAATGGTTTAGGTCTGAAATAATACTCTTTTTCATATGGACTAACAATTTGCTTAGAAGGTTCTTGATAAAGATCTTAGATACAGAAGAGGAAATTGTTACTAGATATTTGTTCAATTATTTTTACTTTCAACACTGCCTCAATAATATTCACAAACTGCCCACTGAAGAATTCCAACTCTTTCTCAGAGATCAGCATGCCAACAGCCAAGACAGTCTCATAAAAGATTAAAATTCCTTCCCATATCAACAACAAATCAGTCATTCATTTTCACATTCTTGCACACTGAAATCAGAAAAATATAAATTATTAACTATTGTTACACTCCATTTACAAGAGCAACTATTTTAGTTAATTGATTATTTGAGCATGGCTTATAAACAAATGAGAAAATGCACTGTAAATTTTAGCACTCAAGTATATAAAGTGGATTCTACCAGAAACAATGTTAGCACTTAGCGGGGAGATTTGGGGAATAATTCTTCATAGGAATAACTCTCAATACAAAAAAGGTTTGCTGAAGACTTCATTTTCCTACATAGTAGTATAAAAATAGATCAAAGTGTTTAGGATACTATTTCTGTGGTATGTAGTGCTTATAACTAAGTCTCTGTTTTCTTACCTCCTATAGAGGAGAGTACTTTTTTTGTAGATACAAGAATATGTTTACAAACATTTGTGATTATTTAATAAATCTGTGAGGTAATTTAATAATAAAATCCAATTAAATATTGCCTATTGACTGGGTAAGAAATTATGCCAAGAATATTTAACACTTTAATTCATAACATTCCAGAAAATGAATCCTTTAAAAAGACCTATCTGCACTGTTTTACTATCAATAAACTCAAATACATAAATAAACTAATGGCATAAATAAATATGTGCTGGTTCACCTAAGGTGAGGATCTACAAGTAGGCTTCAATGGCACTCAACACAAGGACATGGAGCTATGTGGTATGCTTCCTTTGTGGGACAAGATACGACAATAGTTTTCTATGGAGTAAAATAAATTTTCACACAGGTAAAGTAGGTCCTGAAATTATAAGGAATGCTCATTGGAATGTATTCAATCCAAAATTATCATGCAAGGTAGTGGACATATGTAAATAAAGAACCAGCCAGCAATTTTCTGGCATGACAGAGGGCTGCCTCTTAAGGGTTTAGATCAATGAATTAAAAATTGTATTTGGAACATAAAAGTCAGGGAATGTTCTTTTTTCTTTCTTATACATTAAACACGGTCCTACTGGACTAAATTAGTGATCCATAACAGTACCCCACCAGGATCTTGTTCACCTATTCTGCAGATGAGAAGGCTCTAGCACATAAGCTGTAGCCAGGTGATTCGGACGTGATGAACTGCAAGCACAGAACTTTAAGCTTTCTGCCCAGATTATAGAAAAAACAAAGACCAGTGAGACATCAGGACTGTTGAATTGGTAAAGCTGTAGACCTGCTAACTGAGACCTAAGTTCTGTGAGCACATATGGGATGAAGTTGTTTGCACACTTACTCCACTGCTATAGACCAGGTGCCGGATAAAGTTTATATGCAAAATGTGAACTCACTGGCTAAAGACCAGACTCTGCAGAATCCTAGCAGGTTTCTCAGCATTGCACTGCTCTTCTTCATTGGATCTGTGTATTTCTTGATGCATTATGGAACAGAAGTAACTGCCACTAGCTGGAATCTGACTGCAGGGAAAGCACTGAGACTCTGGCTTTTCATTCTGGAAGCCCTGAGCTTGATCCTAAGCCTGACTGTCCAGTCCTAGCAACAACCCTGAGGGGTACCATGCTTCCCTGCCCTGCCACACAGCAACACTGAATCAAGGTCAACATGCGCAAGTCAACAGAGGTCTTCATGGAGAACGAAGCCACAAAGAGAAGCAGCACTGCAACAGTACTGAGCACAGTGTGAGGCACTGGTGACCTAAGACCTTTACCTACCTCTCATCATACAGCTCCCCAGAAAGGGCCTCTTTTTGCAATGCCTGTTCAAAGATAAGAATAGCTGGGGCTTGGATCCCACTCATACATCTAACCACAGGATATAAGCTAACAAAAATTGAGAGCAATGGATCACATATATTTCTGTGAAGACACCCCTGCAGCAAAGCTACTGTAGAGGTATCTTTCATCTTACTCGGAAATTGTGAAAGAAAAGTTTTTTTCTTTTTCTATAAGCACACTGGCCTCATCAGCAGCATAAGCTGGCTTAACAAGATGTCCTTTGACAGAGACAGCCAGGCCAACAAACTGAATATCTTCCTGTCTTCATGGAAGAAGAGTGAACTCTTCAAGAAATACTGAGGCTTCAGAATTAATACTCCCATTGAAAGGGAATTCTATAGCAGTCTACCTCCAAAAATTGCCTTCCCTTCTTGCCAAGGCTCACTAAGATTCCATGGAATGGCCATATAATATGAAATTAGCACTTTGTGGAAAACAAGATCACCAGGTTGAGTGGAATTACTTTATTCCCATTTTAGCTTTTACATAAATGTGTGGGACTCTGATACATAGATGAGGCATCTATTCAGCCTGTCCGCGTTTCCACTAGAAGTAGTGGAAGCAAATTACAGTTGCATTGTATGAAAACAGAGAACTGAAATGCTCTTTTAAAAATTCAGAATACATGATACTGTCCAACTTGAAATAAAGGAGTACTCCCAGCTCTCAGAAAAGATTATCTGTATACTATAAGCTCCTTGACTTTTCTTTTGAATAAGGTTTTTTCAGCTCCCTACTCCATCACTGAAATGCTATTCTAGCATTCTCTGCAACATTTTGTAAAACATTAGCAACTACACATGTGCAGACACACAAAGAAAAAATACGGAGGGGGAACTTTCAGTGATTTGAAATTGAGATATTTGACGGTGAATTCAATACGCCCCATATTCCCCCAGCTCTCCTGAGTGTAACACTGTAGAGCAGTACATGAAACACTGTGCACACTGTCCACTCAGACCCCCCTCTGTGTCTCCCTACTCAAAGAAGAAATTCTCTCCAAGGACAACTGCTTACAACTTTTTTCACAGGTGAATGTACCACACTTGCCCCTGTACCCCAATTTTCCTGTGACCTGTATGAGCCACAGTTTTGCTCTCCAGCTTCTCCCATTTGCTTTCCATTTTGAGAGACAGTTGTGGCAACACTAGGGCACAAAATTTGAGCAAGGCATACCACAGGCTCACCCAGACTGGAGTTTCTCTGTGTGATACTTTAGTTGTGAATATATTAATTATATGTGCTGACTGAGCACTGTGAGAAGGTAACCTTGCAGAGATACTGGCCCTCCTTGGACCACCATTTTCTACTTCCTGGCCTTCCAGAAAAACCACAGACTGTCGTCCTCAGGTGCTGCAGCTCGATCTGAGACAGGAGATTTTCTTCCCACAGTCCAGGCCCTTGTCAGTAATTCAGTTCAGTCTCATACAAGAATAGCCACAGTTTCAGAACATGTCACACTGTTTTAATAGCACTTCCTCTCATCAGCTTCCAAGAAAATGTTTTGCTGCAGCAGCAATTCTTCTGTCCTGCATTTAACCATTATGTTTCCTATGGTGCACCTCACTATATTGCTCTGTTCCCACAGCCTGTACATTTTGCATCATTTTTCCAAAACTCAAGCCACCAACATTTTCTGCTTTTTTTAAGACTTTCTCTCTAGAAGGACTCACAAATGTCAGGAGTTGATCTTCTGTGTCACTTTTTATGTTGGACACTGTCTCAATCCACTTCTGTACTGACTTCAGCTAGTTCTTACATCTTCAAGGCTATCACAAGATCCCTCTGAGATCTGACTTACGATATGACACAGCTGATGAGCTGCAAGTTCCCAAAATTGCTTTACTTTAGAAAGCTGTGTTTAAGAAAACAGGCCAGAGAGCAGTCCTGTCTCTTAAGAGGCTGGTGACCCTACCCAGAGCCACAGTTGCATCACATCTAGGGAGTTCTTTTCAGCAGAAAGTTGGATGAATAAATTGCCCTTTGTAACATAGTTTCTGCTTCAGGCGTCTGGCAACTCAAATAAGGATGGTGAGACAGACAACAAAATTCACTTTCATCATGATTTGAGGGGCACTATGGCATCTTTGCACCAGACACTGATTTTTGTTTGCCATCTAAACCTATGCTTATTCAAAACCAACCAACAAATCAAACCCACCCCCCACACAGTAACAAATACTGCTAGAGACTACATGGCTCTATTCAAGGTTCATTTTCCTGTCTTGTAAAGGTTATTGAGAGGCGCTCCTTTTCCAAAATGCATTCTGTTTCCAAAGTCATAGAGAAGTGAAACACTTATTCTCATATGCAACATGCAACAACAATGCACAAATTGGTGGGTAATGGGTAGACACTACCATCCTTATCTTTGAATTTCCATTCTTTTTCTTAGACCCCAAAACCTTACTTTAAAACTGTGGTTTGCTCTCCCTCCTCCCAGGCTCCCTCCCCCTTTTCTTTGTGGCTTAACAGATAAAGTCAGAACAGGGGGAGGTTTCACCACTTTTGCTGCATGTAAAAACATTAAATAATTCTGTTATTCTGAGGCTTGCTGATAGTATGAAAATGACAACTGAACACCAAGGATAGCATTTTCTTTTTCTGCTGCTAACTGAGGTCTTCTCTGGTTGGGTTTTTCAGTTTAGTAAATTCTTGATGTATTTACCTTGATATGAACCTTTCAAAAAAACCCATTCCCTATTTTTTTTCGAAGAAAGTGTGATTTAAACACCTATTCAGTTTATATTGAAATACATTTGCTCACATGCATTTGTCAAATTCTATTTTTATCTCATTAAAAAGGCTTCCTAGTAATACACACAAAATAAATATTCTCCTAGAAATGTTACATATAATATATTCAGTCTACTATGTTCCAAGTCAAAATGAAAGAAATTAAAATTTCATAAAATCACAGACTCACAGAATAGTTTAGGTTGGAAAGGACCACTGGGGGCTATTCAGTCCATTCTTTGTAATTTGCTTCAAGCATGGCTAGCTTCAAATTTAGATCATGTAAACAGAAGAAGGTTCCAAATACTAATTGTTCTTATAACTGCTTATTTTACGGTGATGTTCATTTAATAGCTTAACATTTTTACAGTAAGACATACCTTTTTTCAGTACAGCAACTTTGTTGTTGCCATAAAATGACACAAATGCCCTGCTCAGATGACAGGCACAAATAATTATCAGTTAGAGGTGCATATGTGTTGGTTGGTATGCATGTGCACAGAGGAGATCCATGATGAATCATTCTGTCCTATAGCTGAAAGGTGGGATTGAAAATCTTCTGTTTGCTGTTCCTTCCTTCCTGGGAAGAGGAGTAGGTAGGAACAATAAAGGCAATTTGCTGCCAGGCATTTTCCTATGAAAAGGTGAAAGGCAAGTGTTCACAGCCTTCTCAACTAACTGAGATTAAAGGAAGCCTGACTTTCTAAGGTGCAGTTCACAGCACCTGTATTATCATTTTGAGCTTGCTCGAAAGACAGCTGTCATGTTGTGTGACAATATTTGTGATAAAAAGATTGAAATTTTGGGGCTGCAACCTCAGTTAGCAGTAGAATGCCTTGATACATCTAATTAATCACATTGCAAATTTCTCTCAAAATTAAGAAAATGATAGCTCTGACCCATCAGTTTAAATACCAAGGACTAACTTATTTGCTGCTGCAACTAAAAACCCAAAAGGAAACAAAACAAAACAAAACAAAACAAAACAAAACAAAACAAAACAAACCAAACCAAACCAAACCAAACCAAACCAAACCAAACCAAAACAAAACAAAACAAAACAAAACAAGAAACCAACTACCTACTTTCCTAGTCCAGGCAGCAAGAGGATACTAGATACACTTTTCTTCTGGCCCTGAAGTCCTACATGCTTCACAGGATGAGCCCTAATTTTGTATTTGCTTCCTAGTGCTGTAATTGCTGGAGATGTCACTTTAGATGCATTTTATGTAGGAGCAACAGCACATGTTTCTGCCTGGCAGAATCTGGATTATTCATGCCCATATTGCAGTGAGTTTCACAGGCTCTACAAAAACACATCTAAATTAGCAAGCTTTCTGACGCTTGGTCTTGCATCTTATCCACTTTTCAAGAGAAGGGAGTGCACCACCTATCAAATATCCATACTGAGATGTGCTGTGATGAGTGACTCCTATGAATAATTGATTTAAGGGCCTAGGATATATCAGACAATTGGTAACAATATGTGACATCTTCCACCTTGATGGTATTGGAAGAAACTACACAACTCTTAATCTGTAAAAACTGATACAAAATGACTAAATGGTCTCAACCTAAAATAAACTTAATCTATTTCTGAGTCCATTTCTGCATAATGAAAATTTCTTTGTGATCAGCCTCAACATCAAAACCTACAAATGGCATCTTTCAGAAAACAGTCTTAATAGAAAACACAGCTACAAATGGCCCTGGGTATTTAGATACATTATTACACATGGAGGTCTTACTACTCCTAGCAGTCTTATTCAGACAGAGCTGAAATGTTGGTATAGATGATGGTGCACAAATGATACAGAGCCTGAGAAAACTTCTAAAATTTCTGTTCACTCTGCATCACTTGTCTACACAGAAGACATGAGTTTTACATGGCTGTCAAACCTGACTTTTGTATCATTTAGCATACAAGCACTGAAAGAGCAGAGGAGGAATTACTCATAGATTTCATAAAAAGCAGAATCCTTGTTTATGTAATTTTATATGGTTGAAAGATAAACACAGATGTTGCATTTGCAGATATTATATTTGTAACATTATTTTATCAATTATGTTGTACTTCAGACATGGAAAAACGTATATTTGTATTTCTTAATACTTATGGATTTTTAAAAGTTTCTTGGCAAAATGTATATTTTCATACAGTTAGTCAAAATTATGAGACTAAAGAAAAAAATTAAATAAAAAGTCAACTTTCAGATAACTAAAAGTAGTTTGGGGTTTTTTTTAAGCAAAATATTTTGAAGACTTTTCATGAACATGAAGTATTTTCCAGATGTGATTAGCACACAAAAATCTTATTTTCCACTACTTTTGTGTTCTAAAAATGTGATCCAAAACAGACTGGAGAAACTCCTTGCTAACAGATCATATTGCAGAAGAAAGGCCCTATGTTTTTTTACAACTACAGTCATCTGGCTTTCAGATATCAGATGAGAGCAGGGGAGCACTTTTTGGTCCACTTCAATTCTCACAGGAAAATTCATTTAAGAGAAAGTATAACTTCTCAAGGTTTGTACCTCCTTCTGATAATTTGTATATATGTCCACTTACAGAACCACAGAAGGCCTCCAGTGGCCACCTGGCTCTGGCTGAGTCAGGACATGCAGTGTCTCTGCCGGGCAGATGTTTGACTACCTTCCTAAAAACATTTAATGATGGAGATTCCACCACCTCCTCAGGTGCTTTGTATCTTGAAGAAAGGAAAACAGCCTTGGATGTCAACAGTGACATGAACATAAACTGCAAATATCTGTGAAGGCAGATTTGTCTGATCGGCTGAGTTACCAACATTTATTGCTGATGTCAGAGTTTTGGCCAGATAGAAACTATTCTATCCTTCCCACAGAACTGAAATAAATTCAAACCAAATCACATTGTGATGCCCAGCATGACTGGCATGCTGCTAATCAGCTTCCTTCCAGTTTTAAAATGAAAGTTGTCAGCCTTACTTCTCTGATTCTTAAGGAAATAGCAAGTTGTGCTTCTTTCTTTCCTGAATTTCTCTGTCTTATTTTTAGCTCATTCTTTTCCTTTACGTGCTAGAAAGCTTTTAAGCAGTGAGAGAACTTGCTTTTCATGCTACTGTTTCGACTTCTGAAACACACTTAAAGATACATTTCTGAACAGCCATGTTTCTTTGTCCTGGCTATGACAGGAAAACATCCCCATTCATAGTCTTTGATGCTTGTCCTTCTTGTGATCTATTGTATTTATTTGGCATTTAATTCATGTCTACAATAACTATGGATATTTTCTTCCTGTTGTTTTCCTGACTCCCCATTCCTTTGGGAATTTTACATGAGTCATTTAGCAATGTGTGCTAGTAGAACAGTATAACTACACAGTATTAAATCATTTTCATCTTTGGGAGTAAAAAAGGATGTATGCATTGATTCTCTTCCAATTTCTTCCCTCAAATCAGCTGGCAGAAAACCCCACTGCTGCAGGATGGTATGATATTATGTCACAAATCACGGGGCTCTCTTCTGAACTTAGTAAATTACACATGCTATTAGCATTCATCACACCTAAGGAATATTGCAATAAAACTCCCCTGCACAGTCTCTTCCACCTTTGTCTGTGCTATCCCAGGAGATCATATTCAGCACTGATAAAATCATAGAATTATTTAGATTGGAAAACACATTTAAGATCGAGTCCAACCATGAACTTAACACTGTCCATTAATCTAGGTATTGTACTTCACAAATGGATTTGCCTTGACATCCTATAAGAAACAGAAGGAAATCTTCTTGCTTAAAATGTGCCAGTAAAGAAAAAACATGGAGTTTGTCAGTTGAAGTGGAAGAGATCCTATACTCTGGAAACTCTGCTTTCCCCCACAAACCCTCTGATGAGTGCGTGTTTTCCTCTCAGTTTCCATACTTTAAAAATCTCCTTTCTAAGATCTACCTGAACTTTTTTCCTAGAGGAAAGGGAACTTCCAGGGTAGATCCTCTCCGGTGCTTCGTGACCTTTACCACAGAAAACTTACCCAGACATAAGATGCAAAGCTCAAAACATCCAACTGCTACTAGTACTGAGAAAAAGACCTGCTCACTTTTTTATTGCATTCTCCTAAGCAGCTTCTGGCAGAAATGCTCAAAAGGTCTCCTGACAGATGGAGACTACAGTTGTCTTAGCAAAAACATGTGTGTATGTCTTGTACCTTGATAATCCTGCCCTCTTACCCATATTTTATCCGTCTTCTGCTTTCCACTCACTGTTGCCTTGAAAATCCCTCCTGTTTACATACTGCCTCAATAACTTAACCTTTCAATTGGTCAAGAATATCCTTTTCAACAAACCTAGAACTAATCAAACACATCTACATGCATTAAAGCCCACTGTAAAATTGTTACACAAAAGCTTTATGCAGTCCTTAAGACCCCCTGAGAAGTACCTGATGGAAGAAGGAACACGGTTTTCAACTTGTGCCTTCTCCTTTTTGTCTCCTGGGATACTGCTTTGCAATATTCCTAGAGCAAACCTTATTGTATAACTTTCACCTACCAAGATTAGACATAGGAAATTATTCCTGGAGACATTGGGACACTGCTTGGATTTGTGGGGAAAAAGGTGTGAAAAAGCTGGAGTGACCTTGAGACTGAAGTCACAACAGGCATGACAGCAAAGCCAGCAAGGGCAGCATTAAAGTTATGTGCTGCTATTGCCTACTTTCCCTCTTTTGGGTCCCTTTCTTTCTTTGATTGACAGAGAAAGCAGCAGGTGAGATGCTCAAGGTGGAATCAAAAAGTCAAGTCAGGGAAGAAAACTTGTAAAGAAAGCAGAGACCCAGATGCCCAGCTACTGCAGAGGGGAAGCAAGAAGGAGGCCCTGGAATTTCTCCCGGAGGCTTTTCCCTCCACTGATGGATACCATGCCAGCAGGGAGGGAACACAGACATTGACTCCTGTCCTGCATTTCACCTGTGGGAAAAGTCTAGTCTCACTAGCTGGGAAACACTACTTGAGAGATTTTTAGTTCCCCTAAATACCCATTGTTAGACCAGTGCCCAGGACTGGCATTCCAACCAGCCAGTCTGTCTAATCCCCTCCAAAATCCATGCTGTTTTTGCCTTCAGCAATAGCAAATGCCAGAGACAGCAGTCTGGACAGAAGAAATGGAACATTCTTTCTTAATTCTGCTTCTGCCTGCATTTTCAATCACACAAAACCCCCCCAAAAAACTGTATGAGACAAGAGCTGCCATTTCCCTCAAAAATTCTACTGTTCACTATTTAAATTATAGCAATTCTTTTGCTTGTGTACAAACAGCAGTCTCTATTCCAACAGGAGTGTTAATTTTAAAAGTCATTCTGTGTCTTTAGGTTGTCAGATAGACTACTGAAGGCATTTTTACCATCTCCCAGGGTCGGCGTCCTGGAACTTCAAGGATGCAGCCTTGCAGTGCTCTTTCACACCCCTGTGGGGTCAGATCCGTGCTGTCACCCTACAGGCCTTAGGAAATGCCATCTTTTCCCATCTGCAGTCATGAAGCAAAGTGGATCTTAATGAATCAAGGCAAAAATCATTAATGGGTGCCACAAAACATCCTTCCAGTGACTCTTGGAAGTTCGAAAAATTAGGAACAGAATGGGGAAACAAGTAAAATCCTCTGCAAAGAACAAGAACCCAGTGAAGAGCATCTTTTAAAGGAATTGTAACTAATAATTGATTCCCACATTTACCCCATACTCAGAATAATAAAAATTTTTGGTTTAGAACATTTTTCTAGATAGATACCTCCAGAATTCTAAGGATTCCAAAACCTGATCTATTGTACCTGGCAGAAGCTTGTAGTAAAACTAGTACACTTTTTCTTTCTGTTGTTCATGATCAGATCATAAGCTAATCCACTCTTTCAGAATGTCAAATTAAAACAAGACGGACTCTTCCCTCCTGCCCAGACAATACATACTCTTCTTCAGATTATAAAAGTTCAGACTGTCTCACTTTACCAGACGTACAGTTTCTTACACGGTATTTCAAGGCCTGATCCTTGCACTCTGTCTGCAGCAAACACTTTGGATGTTCTGTGTTATCTTTCTTTCGGCTGGTCTTTAGCAGGTCAACCCCTGTACTTGTGTTCACACCACAGGCCTCCATGAACCTTTACCTTGCTTCTTGCACTTGCATTCCTTCCCTGCCACCCTGGATGTGTTTTATCTTTGCTTAGACCATTTGTCTTCTTTCACAGTGACAGTCGTGTTAACACTTGTACACATACTTAGTATCTAAACAGAGATCTGTCCCAACGCAGTAGATACATCTGCAGCATGACTGTCTTGCTGCAACCTCGTGGTGTTGTGTCACACCCTGGTGTTGTCAGATCCACTGCAGGTGGTGTGCTCCTTGCAGCAGGGAATATGTAATTTTATTCTACACTGCACGCAATCCTTCAAACTTGGGCTCTGGTAATCAATGGTATCAACTGGCGGTCTCTTGCACAGCTGCACAGCTGCCACCTCCACCCAGGCTGAGGCTGAGGGGCGTGTGGCCCTCGGCTCCCGGTTGGCAGGGCCGTGGGGAAGAGTGTGGCCACTGCCCGCCGCTGCCAGGCGGCCCCGGGCGAGCAGTCCCGCAGCGGGAGCCCCAAGCAGTCAACCGAGGCGAAACAGCTGGCTGTACTGCACGGCCCTGCTCCGCACACAGCCGGGCACCCACGGTGGCTGGTTTTGTTCTGGACACACTCCACCAACGTGACACACCACATCAATACGGGGGGGCGGGAAGGAAAAGAGAGGAGAAAAATCCCCAACGAGGAACTAGGCAGAAGCACATGTTCCTCTCGCTGCTACTCACCGCCCCGGCCTGGTCTCCCCGGGTCGAGGCGGCGCCTGAGGCTCGCAGGGACCGGTGGGCGCCGCGCCCGAGGACGGCGACCCAAAGGCCCCTGGCCGCGGGGGGGAGCTGCGGGGAGCCCAGCGGCGCCCGGGCCCCGGACCGGGCTGTGCCGAGCCCCCGGCGGGGCGGGGG